>QFDD01006273.1:0-13956 GCA_006871305.1 Vachellia collinsii | reverse complement strand
CATACGGATTCAATCGGTCACAAATATTTATAATGCGTTAAAAGATCATTTTCATAAAAGAGTGGTGTTGATATTTTTACAGTTGTGTGGCAATTAATTTAGCCACGGAATTGAGGTAAAAAAAAATTATTTAGTAAATCCATCACAAAAAAAAAAAAATTGGTTATCCGTCAGAATTAGCCATTCTCATTTTTGTTATCAAATGAAAGGTATGCACATTTAGTGTCTGATAATGCTTTGAACTTTTCTTACTTCTTCTAACAAAAATTCAAATATTGAATTGTCATGTTATAAGGAATTATTTTTATTGAGGTTAAAAATACTTACTATATGATATAGATTTGAAATCAATACTTCTTTAATATTTTTCATTAAAGTGGATCTTATTTCAAGCACCAAATGAGTAATATTTATTATATCGTAATACTTGACATTAAAATATATATATATATATATATATATAATATGAAGTTTAAACAAATCTTATTAGATAACTCGTGTTGGAGTTAAGCATTGAGAGATAGATAAAAGTGTGTTAAGTTTATTACTAATGTGAATAAAATTCTAACATACATAAAAGTGATGCAGGATCTTCAGAAATCTGGGCTTGGGTACTTGCCTACTTGGGCAGTTGGCATGGGACCTTGGTTTTAGAAAGGTAGTCATAAAGCAACCAAAAGTTAATCTAGTTGGTAAATAATTAACTGATAACTCAAAAGATTGTGAGTTTAAATTTTGTTATCAATGTGATGATCTTATTAGTGGACGATCCATAAGTACCTATATAAATACTTTCTAAATCGAAGGCATGCTTTGACCTTAATAAGCTCATGTTATTCGACTCACCTAAACTTTTAGGTAACATGAAGATCCAAGAAGCAAAGCCTTTAACATTATGTTTGTGAATCGAAGATGCAACGATGTTGCAGATTTCCTAGAAAAAACCCTTCTAGTAGGATTAGTTATTGAGTTTAGACTTCTTGTTGATTTAAAAAAAAAAAAGGGAGTTTGAATGAACCTGGGAAAGAAAGAGGTTAACATGGCCTAAAAACATGTGATTTAATGGTGAATTACCGATTTGGATTAATGGAAATGGAATTTCAAAAATAGAAGCGAGGTAAGTGTTATGTAATATTTTTTTTTTTATTTTAGAAGAGGTTTATATAGGTTTTGAAAATAAAATGAAGGCAGGGAAGATCAGTGCATTGTATTCTCTTTTTTACATTTTTTTTGTTAAGGATAAGTATCTTTTTATTAGAGGCAATTTAATTCAAGATATTGTTAAGTATAAGATGTGTACACATCTCCCAATAAAGATAAATTTATCACGTTTTAATATATTAGCTAATTCGGTTGGAGTAAACTGCATTGGTCTTCCATGTCAATTTCTCACAAGTTTAATTCCTTGACAATGACATTAACAGAACTTGTGCTTATTTTTCGAATTACAAAGGCAAGCTAAGCTTGAAAAAGAAAAATAGAACTACTAGTTCAACTGGGGGTTATGCCCCTCACAAAAGGTATGAAAGAAACATGTGTTCTGATCTCCCCACTGAAGACAATTGCATCTAGAATTTTGAAACCAGAGGAGCTCTTCTTACAGCATAACCTTATTATACTCCTCCCAAAGCTTCTTTTCCAGTCTATAAAGACCATTATTAACCCCATTTCGCTTGTTAGCTTCAATTCCCTTGAGCCTTTTAAACAGCACTCTTTTTTTCTTGGGGATGCTGCCAACCGAGGAGTTATTCCAGTTTGTAGCCTGGTCTCAGAAGTTCTTAACACCATTAGTCCAATCACTCTCCCTCCAAGCGTTGTCCACAATATATTGAAAACCATCCTCTAACCTCCAAGCTACCTGATAGTGGAATCTTCTTTGGACTTGCGATTTGGGCAAGGTGGGAGTACAAGATATGATTACCACATTGTGGTCCGATTTATATTTAATATCATGAGTCACCTGAGTATAGGGAAAGGCTATTTCCCAAGCCACATTGCAGAAAACCCAATCCAACTTTTCCCTAAGCCCCTCTCGCTCCCAAGTGAACTTAACTTGGGGGTCATTCAGGTCGATAAGGCCAGATTGGAGAATGCAGTCATCAAACTGTTGCATAGAAAAGACGTGAGCAGGAGAGCCTTCAATCTTATTAGTGGGCACTCTGTAAGCATTAAAATCACCAACTAAAATCCACTCATCAATGGTGTGTTGAGCAAATTCCAGAAGGGTTTGCCACAGGTGCGCCCTTTTCAAACAAGTGGTTTAATCGTAAACGAAGGAAACGAAGGACTTCCTATTGAGCCTCAAATTATGAACATTGCAATGTAATATTTGGGTAGTAGAAGTAATATACTCAATCTTGAAGTCACAATTATTCCATAGGAGCCAAATTCCCCCAGAGTACCCCGAGGCCTCAACCCTGATCCAATGAGAAAAACCAAGCCTGTGGAGCATGTTATCAGCACGGTCACCACTGATACGAGGCTCAAGCAGGCAAAGGATATCAATCCTATTTTTGTTGACAACATCTCTAATAAGGATACGGAAGGTTCTGCTACCCGCCCCTTATAGTTCCAAGAAGCAATAATCATGATTAACCAAAGATTAACAAGGAAGAAAAACTAGCACAAAATCGAAATCGTCAAGATCGAAATCGTCAAGATTATCTTCATCTTCCAAGGTTGTTGCAACATCCTCCTCACTACCAAGTTCATTGCTAGCATCCTCCATTTGCTCTTCTTCCCCGTTTGCTAAGGGTGCCTGTGGGTCCAGAGGTTTTGGGTCAGTGCCCACATTAATTGGATCACCATTACCCCCCAAATTTGTTACAAGTTTTAGCTCCCCCCCCCCCATTATTTCCTCCTTGAGGTCCCTTGGAGAGTTCATCCTTCACCACCAACTGGGTTAGATTGCCACTTACCACACAATGGATCCTTTGGGTGGCCTTCTTGGATTTGGCTTGACCATTTGGGTCTTCCTTACAATGAGTTTTTTAACTTATCCATATCCTTGCTTTCCTTTCCTTGTGCTGGCCCATTGGTTAATAGCATTACTGGCCCAATACTACCTTTTCCCTTTGGCCCAATTTCCTCTTTATCACTTGGCCCAACTCTTTCTTTTCCTTGGCCCACATTTCTTCTCCCTTTATTTTGGCTTTTAGATATAGCCTTGCCACCAACGCATGTTGGCACAGATGGTGAGGGTCTGTGTCCCTTAACCATCTCTCCCGGGTTCGATCCTGCTGGAGGATGGGAATGGAGCTGGCATGCTTGGGAGGACCACCCCCTATACGGGCCTCTGCAATGTCCGGGAGATTAGTCTCTCACCTCTCGGGTGGGGGATACTCTGGGTTACTGAAAAAAAAAAAGAAGATATAGCCTTGCCTTTTCCTTTCAACGTGTAGCTTTCCTGACCACTTGTGGCTGACCTTAAACTCCCCTTTTCCATTGCATCAGCTCCTTTTTCCCTTCTTTTGTTAAAACCAGCTTCATGTGCTTGCTCTGACTCCTCTTCCAAGTTCACCAAAGCTCCATATCTTGATGATGCAAGGGCTAAATCTGCTTTTCTGACATTTCCAGTGACTGTGGAAGCAACGTCCAGCGCTTGATGATGCACGCCTTTGGGTAATCGAGCCTGTGTTGACCGGGAGACAAGCATCCAAGACCCAAACTTTTTCGACGACAGCACCAGCGCCTTCTCCGCTAACTTTGCGTCACTTGCAACTGGAATATTGCCTGTCATCCTCCTTCGTCTTGTAGCTCTAGCATCACCGTCGAGCAGCCTCTGCCCAGCCACGCCCTGTCCAACAGCGTCCTGTCCAGCTCCTGCCGCAGCATAGTGCTAAGTTCCAGTAGCTTGCAACCTCTGTCCAGTAGCGATGGTTCCAGCAGCAACGTGCTGAGTTCCAACAACGCCCATCTCATTCTGGTTGGCAGCGCATGAATTTTGGGCTTCATTTCCGGTGCTTCTCTTCTAGGGACAAGCTTCTCACAGGTGGTCATACCTTTTGCATTCGAAGCATATGAGCTTCAAGCCCTCATACTCAACATTAAAGCACTCCTCAGCTGCAATAATTCGTGGAACCAACGCCTTCTGTAAGTCCAACTCAACACAAATCCTAGCATATTTTCCCTCTCAACTCTTGCCATTGAACTGGTACTATCTGATAGAGTGTTTAGATCAACTTTCAAAGGTCTCCCAATTCTTTCCCCCAATCTTGCTATACAATGACTGTTATAGCAGTGCATTGGTATATTAGGAATACGCACCCAGGTGACAATACGCCTTAGTTGATTCTTGAAAGGGTCAAAATAGGGTGTCCATCTTTGAACCAAAACACAATGTTGGAAGATAGCCCAAGGTCCCCTATAGAGAACTCTTCTATAATGCTACTTCCAATGCTCTTGATTAGTAAATTTCACCACAAAATAGTTGTTTGGCAAGTCTATCAATTCTATCTCAGCAATACCCCATAACTTGGTTAGATGAGACTTGAGCAAATAGAGATTAAATCTTCTCCCTAGGACAGTGATTATCAAGGAGAAATTCCAAGGTCTACACCAGTCATTGTATTCCTCCTCAGATATAAGCACTACTGGATATATTTTTTTGAGGCGCTTGATTTCCTCAGTTGGTTCAGGCATTTTCCAAAATATTTCTTCTTCCTCAGGTAGGAGTTCATCTGTCTCCAAGGGATAACTTCCGTTAGCCAACCCATTGAACCCCATAAGTGATTGCTTGTAGGAGAGTATCTTCGTTTTTCCAGGAGAAGTTTTGCTGCCTCCTTCAACCTGTTTCTCCAAACCTTGCTCTTTTTCCTCCATTAGATCATCCATAATCTCTTGAGGCACTTCCTCCATTCTCTTCTTTTTGTTCCTTCCATCATCTTCTGATTTCGGTTGTCTGTCCGGTGGATTTTTGTGTTGACCTGTGTCTTCCATGCATGCAAGAAGCTTGGCTCCAAACCCAAGAGAGAGAAACCTAGCCAACTCGAGCTTTTTTTCCTCTTCTTTCTAACCAACAGGATATCATGTCTAGCTTGTGCTTATTTTTAGTCTTTGAAACAGTTGCTAGCAAGTCACTGGTTGGTAGGTGGCAGCTAATTGTTCCCTTCATCACTATGGGGCCCACTTCAGTGCCTCCTTTTCCACCCTAGGCCTAAGGCTCATATTTATATAGCTGCCACTCATGGGAATCCCACATGTCACAGTAACATTCATTATGCTTTTTTTTTTCAAGGGGAAAAAGACGCAACAAAAAACTATGACTGTGTGTATGATATTTACTTTATCACTTCACATTAGCTATTTTTCTTCTTCTTTTTATTTCTTTTTTCTGTAAATTCGAAAAATTCCTCAGCACAGCAACAAGAATGAAGGATCTCATCCTATCGGACTATACAAAACTTATAACATGAAACTTGAAGTTATATGCCACCAACTGCATTATTATTCTTCAAAAAAAATGGGGATACTATGATTGATTCTTGGAGAATTACTGCAGAGTCTCAAATAAAAAAATTAATACCAACAAGATCTCAGATGTTGTTAATAGTAGTTACTTTAGTTGTCAATAAGATTTTACTGATATTAATTCTCTTGTTTGAGACCCTAAAATAAATTTTCGTTTATTCTATTAGCATCACAACCACTTCTTTCTAAGGTTATGAAGCATGAAAATAGACATTGCCACTAGCACAAATGTGAACATCACATGACAAATCAGCTCCTTATTCTAAGTAATTGATATATAAAATTTTATTTTCTGCCCCATTTGTCAACTCAACCTTTTTTTTCCTCCCCTTTCATCATGAAATATCTTGGTAAGTTAGATTCTGAGGACTCACAAAAGAGACCTAAATTACCAGACTAACCTTGATTGGCATGGATTGAATTCTTTTAACTTGAAAAAAATTAATCTTTCAGTTCTTAAAATTTTTACTCGGTTGTAACTCAATTTTTAAATTTTGATTCAGTACAATTCAGCTCCCATAGTTTTAACTCAACTACAACACAGTCATTATACATCCATTTGCTACAACTCAATTATTGTAGTATCAACCATTTAAAACATTAGTACTTCAGTTATTCGAAATATATCATTTTATTTTTTAAATTATAGGGACTAATCTTTTAAATGGTCAAAGCTATAAAGACTAACTTTCATCAAATCAAAATTCAGGGATTGAGTTATAATAATTTAATTAAAATTTAAGGATTGAGTTACTACAAATAAAAACTATAAGAGTCAAATGATAATTTGCGCTCTCAACTTTTTAAAGTGAGTGTGTACAACAGTTGATCCAACCTTAACCTCCTAGAAATGATGGAAGTTGGACTACCCTTTGGGTGCTTTGCATTATGTATCCCCATGGAAGTTTATTTCTTCACGCTCAAATGCAGAACGTTATATCCTACAGCTCACTCAAACGAAAGAATCAAGCCAGTGTTGCATTGAGCTGGAAAGAAATAGTTGGGTTGTAAAGCAAAACAATTTATGCAGATGACCCATGTGCTTGAAAGATTGTATGGATTATATAGAAAGCAAAAAAGAACGGATAATGAGACATTTGCAGGATTAGCTAATACTTTGAATTCTAACACAAGAAAATTTGCTATGCTATAAGCAGCAGCAATGCACAACACTTTTATAGCGTTCGGGGTGTGTGTGTGTGTGTGTTCAATACCCAGGAGACTGGAGTTATATTCAAACCTCCAACGGTTTAAGTGGCCTGGAATTAGCTTAGTCATGATTATGATTGAGTGAAACTTCCAAGTAATTGTTAGGATTGGCATTCCTCTTAGTATAGACAGATAAATTAGGATGCAAATAATCAAATATTAGATCCACTGTACTATGTACAAGTTATAAGTAATACACATCATTTTTATGCATTGAAAGCCATGTCTGACTTTATCCAAAATGGAAAATACCTGAAAATCTCAATAAAAAAGGGTTTTATCAATAAAACATTAATCTAGGACCAAGAAGTCAAGCTCATGTCACTTTAAATCTATTCGATTCTGGTTGGCAAAAGACCTCTTTATTGACTTGACTGGAAAGTCACAAATTAGCAACCCAACCAAATCATCAATGGAATTGCACAATGCTTAGTTGTGAAATTCCCACTGATGGAGCAAAGGGCAAATTCTGAGAATAGGAGAATGCAGGAAACAGGAATAATGTTCTGAGTTTTCCAATTGTCGTTTCCCATTTTTTGTGGAGAATTTCAGAAAGAAAACAGACTCTGGATACAATCTCAATAAAAATCTTAACTGACTCTGCCATGGGCAACTTCTTCTTAGATCACTTTTTCCTAACAGAAATTGTAGGGAGTGGAATAAAGAAAGAAAAGGATTGACTAATATCGATGACATTCAAATATCAATTTACAGAAAAGCAAAACAAAATTAGCACATGAACCAAAAAGCAAAGTGAACCTTTTACATATATTCATGGACAAAATCAGCTAAATCGAGAATGAAGCAATATCCCGAGAAATTTGATTACAGTAGCAGCACCACAAGGTAAAAGCTAAAACAGGGAAGAAAGACAAAACAGAATGGACATCAAATGACTACTTCAAAATATCCTAAACTCTGTACATTCTAGGAGTTTTAAAATTACAAGAAATCTCTGCCCCTTCCCATTATTGGCATAATTCTCATTTCACCTGCAGTTTTGTTCTCCATTGAAGCAAAATCAGGTTATTGCTCCCACTATCATTTTTAAGACTCCGGACCAAATGATTGAGTAACAGATGTTACTCAAGATTCATGATGTTTTAGCCTACCTAAAGTGTCAAGCCTCTCGGTTTGGCTTTGCACAATTTTATTAAACACCTCCCTCAAATGGCGCTCCAACGGGTCGAGTCCATATTTCAAAGCTTCACAAACCTGTGAAACCTCCTGGACTCCCTGCCTGATCTCCCCTTCTTTCTCCTCTGTCAATGGGAAATGAACCGAATCGGAAAATTCATTCATCAACCTAGTACACTTCTGAATTTGATGAATCTCCTTTAGCAAACCACAAGAGTTTCTCCTCTCCCGCTTTTTCGACTCATCCATAATCCGTTCATTCATTGATAGTAATGGAGCTGCCCATGAAAAAGTCCTTGGAATTGAAAAATGGACCAGGAGTCCACGGTCTTGGCATGGAATTGCTGCAACGAGAGTCCACATTACAAACAGCAGAATCGAATTCATAGTGAAAATAACCCCTGCAAGCCCATTAGAAGCCACAAGATCATTTCCTCTTGGGGGATTCAAGTTGTTCCCAATTGCTTGAAGCTGCTTTGCAGCAGACCAATTGTGAGAGACACTCCATGAAAGTGATCGAAAAGGACTTGTTGAACGATGCTGATGATTATGATGATGATCCCTGCCAACAGTGTTGCGGCTGAAGGATCGGTTCTTTTGTCCACTGGAATCTTTATCATCAAGCATCCCAAATGACAATTCAATGAGTGCCTTCTTGGCACGACGAAATTGGCCCTCACCGATACTCTTCTGATTGTTCAATGCACAAAGAACAATCTCCAATAGCTTCTGCCATTGCCGAATCTGATCAATCCCATCTCGTATCGCATTACAAACATCTAGGGCTTTCACGTTGCGCTCAAAGAAATCACTCATCATGCGATCAACCGGAGGTTTAAACACTATAGCTCTATTTTTTTGAAGAATATAACTAAATTCTTCCTGAAAGTAGATAAACGAATCAAGTAACTTCAATACCCATGAAAGGGAAAGCAAATCATCCTGGCCAACAGAAGAGAGATCCAAAAGTTTGTCAGTGGCCTGTTTCTGAAATGACTCAAGCTCCTGCTCCAAATTAGAGTTTTGATGCTGAGGTGTAGCCGACCCTTCCATTGAATGAACTTGAACGTGATCGCGACGAAGACTCATAAGCACGCGGCCAAAATGGGCTAACGAAGGAGATGAACTATGAAAGTCCGTCGTGGGCATCCTCATATGGGCACTCAAATCACGAAGCTCTTCACGACTGTATCGGCATCGCACACTATTTCCCCAAATTTCCCAAACCCATTTTCCCAATTTCTCAATTGAATCCCTCAAATTGATTTCTTTTCTCTCCCCTTCAACCGTCAATCAGAAAACTCTTCCAGTTCTATGTGGATACAGTATACCCATAAACATAAAGCAATTAGATTTTGAACCCACTGAAATAAAACAATAAACGGATAAAAACCGAGCTTGGATTTACGGAAACAAAAAATTTGAAGCTGGAGAGAAAGTCAGACACGGGTGGACAAGAACAAGAGAGAAATGGGCAGCTATACGAGGGATGGAACTCTTAACGGGAAGAGGAATTATATTGCAGGCAATTGGACCGCGTTTTATGGTGGTTGGAAAAGGAAAGAGTAAATAAAGCAAAAATAAAAATAAATCCAAAGCTTGCTTTCCATATAATTTGATCTCAAGTTTCAAGTCTCAATTTTTTTTCCGGCTAAAGTATGAAATTAGCAATGAAGCTATTGGTTATAAATACACAGTATAATTAATTTTTTAATGATGTAAATTTAACAATAATCAATTAATAAAAGTGTAAATTTAATAATAATCAATTTAGTAAGGATGTAAATTTAATAATGCCGTTAACTCAGGTGGTATATGTTAGGATCAATAATTTCATTTGGGATCATTTAAATAGTTAGAAATAGTCTTTTTTTGCATAACTTCCTTAATGAAAGCTGCTTTAATTAATTATAATAAAAACTACTCCTTTTTGTTTATTTTTTTTTAGAATAAAAGAAAGAAAAAAAGTTAAGGAAAAATGAGTAAGAAAGTAAAAAAAAAAGTTAAGTAAAAAGAAGCAGTTTTAATTACCATTAGAGAGGTAAAATTATTTAGAGCATCTTTCATGAAGAAAGTTAAATATAAAGAAACAGTTTTAATTAATTAAATAATCGCAAAATGAAATCCTACACCCAAAGAATAATAAAAGATGCCAACTTGTTAACAAAGTTAGGAAGAATTAAAAGCGTTGCTAAATTTACATACTTATTAATTGATTATTGTTAAATCTGTACTCTTAAAAGGTTAATTGTGTTAGGTACTCATGATCAATAACTTTATTGATAAATTTGCACATTTACCCTTTTGTTTATTGATTGTGAGGTGGATGGTGATGAAAGGGATTAATGTTTGTGTTTTATTGATTTTCATTAGGAATGAAATCCAGTAATTTAAAAAATCAAAAAAGAAAGAAAGAATCAGAGATAAATCTTTCATTATCAAATTAATTGTAGAATAAGACATTTAACAATATGTAACTTAAATTTTACATTATGCATCTAACATTCCACAGCATAGAATTGAACTTTCACAAACTTTAAAATTGATCAGATTCTATTTTACAAATAGTATAGCAATGGAAGATTTATCCTCAATTTTCTTAAAAAAAATAAGAAGAAGAAGAGAAAGAAAGGTCTCAATTTTTTTCCCAAAACAAAAAACTAAAAAAGCGTATATGTTTTAACTTTTAATCCTTAGGTTAGCGCAGGTGAATAACGAGGATGTTAATGGGTGACTCTCCCTCACACGCACTGCACACGTCTTTGACACGATTCTTAAGATTCTGGAAAAAATTACATATAAGGATCCAAAGCTTGCTTATTTTCAAAATACAATTTTCTTTAGAAGCCAAGTTACAAAGCGAGCCTCTCTTTCTTTTTTTTTCTTTTTCCAAATATTAGAGCTCATATCATTACTATAAACACCAAATAATAACTCTATCAAATTCAAATTATATATTTTTTTTCGTAAAATATCAAAATAATTATATATAAATACAATTTGTTGGAGGAGTTCAGCTAATTAGATAGAAAGTTTTATGGTTAGTTATTGATACTAGGTGAAAAAATTAGAGTATGTTTGGAAATAGCTTTTAAAAGTGATTTTACGCAATCCGAGGTAAGTATGTGAGAGAAGTTTTATCTCGACTTGTATAAAAATATTTTTTTTTAATGTTTTTTTAAGGGTTACCAAATAAGTTCTTAATGTTCTTAGAGAAGCAAATATATTGTCTCATAAATGATGGTAAACAAGGGTGTTCTAGTGCAATATAGATTCTTTCGCAAGACTTGTGTGGAAGCTCTAATAATAAGGTCAAAAAAAGTACAAGATAGTACTAAGCTGATATAACAATAACACATGGTCTTATGTAAAATAGAATGGAAATATATGTGGCCAATTTTCTTTTTCTCTCCCTCACACTTACTACCAGCTAATTCCCATGACTGGGGCATAGATGTAATTCCCCCCAGATTAGATTCTGAGCAAGCTTCTCCATTCCAGGAATATATGTACGGACAGGGAAGAATCATAGCCATTTGATGAGAAACACAGCGAGGCGGCTAACATTAATCCCATCAATTTCCATCAATTTGATCAGAATATAATGAATCAAAGTCTGAATTTCCATTAAAAAGTTACTTGTATGTATTTAGTATTTAACAATATATTAAATATAATTGATTTCAATAAAAAAAAATATACATATGTTTAACCAAAAAAGAGTTTAACTATACATATTTTTAACACTACTCCATCTAGCTAGTTCATAATATAAATGATTTTTAAAAAATGACTTCATTCAAAATATAAATAACTTATAGAACACATTCAATTAGTTAAGTGTCACTTTTTTCATGGCAATGAACTAATTAAAGTCACTGGTATTATGAAATAGAAATTGCTATATTCGCATATTCAAAATTTTTTTGATTAGAGTGATAAAAATATATCTTTTTTTTTAAAAGCCTTTTAAATTAGGAGCGGAGGTTATGGAAAAAGGAAAATGATGTGCTTGTACTGGGCTACATTTCGTATCACTCGGCTCACTGATTTGTGACGGACTGACGAGCAGTTAGGGCACTGCCGCACATGTTGTGCCACGTGGAGAAACAGCTTGGTTTATTATGGCCTGACACGTGGACAAAGGTGAGTGATTGAGAAACGCAGTTTTCTGGCCCCAATTGAATGGGCCCCACAAGTGTATACGTGGACAAAAACCCATTCTACCTGGGCGCGTAAGGTGGAGTGAGAATTATTCTGCATATGTACTGTACGGTTTGAAAAACTATTTATTCTCCCAATGAACGTTAATCATAATGTATTTTTAAAAATAATTTTTATTGATAATAAATTTTAAAAAATGATTTTTATTCAAATTACATTTTATTAAAAAAGAGCTTTTTTGTTCAGAATATATTTTTAAAAGAAGGAATTGCCGGAGTTTACATACTAACAGATTTTTGGATCCAGCAAGCACAATATTATGGGATGTTCAATGTGCGATGTTCGTTTTCTTAATTGACCAGTATAGCCTTTCTTGAATATATTATTATAATAAAAATTTTAGATAACTTTAATTGTCCTGACAGTTTAACAAGGCAAAATGGCAGAAAAGAGTTCGAGATTTACAAATGATAATGATGGAACCGGTTCTAAAAATATAAAGAACCAGTTCTCAAAATGGTATTTGAAAATTGAGAAAAAAAGTTTTCATTCAAAAAATAAATGGAGGAAAAAGATAAAATAAATTTGAAAAGACAGAAATATCCCTTAATTATTTTTAAAAAGTTTTCAAATACCCAATTAGCCCACAAGCCACAGCATCACCGGCACCCGGAGCCAGAACCACCTCCGGTGAAAGAGTCTCTTCAAACCTTTCGGGACGTGGCAAGCCATTTTATACGTGTCTGCTTAATAGCATAGTACTCTATTAGTTTTGATTTTTAAGGTATTTTTTGAGTGGTTTCATGCTTAATTTAAGATATTTTGGAGAAAATAATGATTTATCAATATAAACTTATTCAAAAAAAATGGTTTTAATTAGTTATGAGTTACTTGGGAGTTAGTGTTAAATAAAGGGGAAAATTATTATTATATTTAATTGAAATACATAAATCCTAATTTATATTTACATTTTGATTAAATCATTAATAAGGTTTATAAATTTTACGAGAAATTTTTGAATGTTGTTAAAATGATGTAATACATGTGTTATAAAAAGCAAAAATCAAAGATGTGTGCGAGCGCGTTAATTTTTTAATTACAAATTCCTCAAAATTCTTTATCATAATGCCAAAATTTACACTTTCTTGAATTATTATAATATCAACTTTTAATTTTTGAGTTGGCTTTCAATAATATTAAAATATATTCTAATAATTTCTTTTTTAATTCTAACTTTTGAATCTTAAAGTTTATAAATATTTTTTTTTTAAAAGAAAAAAGATTTCTAGGTATATTTAATGATGTTCTTTCGCTTTTCACAATTTACTCAAAAACATCTTATAAATTAAAATGAAGGGAATATTATTCAATACGAATCAATACCATTAATCATGCGATATTGGCAAAATAAAAAAAAACAATAATCATGCGATACTGATGAAAGATATGACGACATCGATGATCAAGATTAGGTAAGATAATATTGTGTGGCAATGAAACATTAATTAATTAATTTTTTGCCGGTAAAATTAATTAATTATTGGATTAAGATCTCTAATCGAATGTTTTCATGGATTATAATATTTTATACGTCCTTATCTATCTTTTCAATATTAAAAAAAAAAAAAAGTATCCGGTGACGCTTTTTTTTTTCCCTTCTTTATTGTTCAATGAAGATTATATTGCCGGCCCAAAAAAGTAAAGATAAGTATAATAATAAAGAACGTGAATTTTCAAAGCTATTACAGGAGAATAATTGTTTTTGCCAACAAGGAGAATAATCACTACACACATGACTCATGCATGATGTCCTGTTTATGAAAAAAATTAGTAGTAGTTATCTTAATGTAATTTTTTTATTTACAAGGTTTAAAATATCAACCTTAAAGGAAATTAAGTAATTTTCATTTGACATAACCACCAATAATTAACAAAAAATTATGATACCATTTAAAATATTCTATGGGGGCTTTATAA
>QFDD01006272.1:0-14428 GCA_006871305.1 Vachellia collinsii | reverse complement strand
GGTGCTTTTTTTTTTTTTTTTTTATAAATTTTCGTTTGATAGACAGAGCCACAGAGAGAGAGAGAGAGAGAGAGAGAGAGAGAGAGAGATGAAACATAAGTCTCTGCGGTTGAAGATGGGTCAGCATCGGAGCAGGGCCATCGGTTTCTTGGATTTCACTTCAGAACATGAGCTCCTTGAGCCCGACTAGACGTTCATCATTCTGCGACTTTTTTTTTTTCCCTCAAATTTTCGTTTGATAGACAGGGGGAGCCATAGAGAGAGAGAGAGAGAGAGAGAATAAGTCTTTGCGGTTGAAGATGGGATCAGCATCGGAGAAGGGCCATCGGTTTGTTCCGGTAGAGGAAGAATGGTGAAACTGAATGGGGGAGGAATGGTGGAACAGTTAGAAGAGACGAAGGGAATTCTCAGAAGGAAGAAGGAGAGGAACTGAAGAAGTTTGTAGTGATTGTGAAGAAGAAGGAACTTATGAATCTTGAAAAAGTAAAAGAAAAAAGGAAATGAGGAAGCCGATGATGGAGGGGCGAGATTTTGCAGAATGACGATTCTGCCCACTCATCCAGTGACCAACCATTCCTTGATACGTCGTCTCCAATCCTCACCTCATCTCCCTGTCATCCGCACGGAGGTGAAGATTGAAGTGAGTAACAGAGCAGAAACCAGAGCCACGGCTACGGAGCGGCCGAGACGGTGGCGGTTGATGTCCTATCTCAAAACAAAGCAGAAACAAGAATTCCCAGATAGATGATGAAGAATGGAAGAAACAAGTTAGAAATTTCTGCACCGAACCCGTGACATTTACCTGCAGGGGAAGCAACGCCGGCAGACGATTGCTTTTGAGCTTTTTCACGCCGGTGAGCTAAAACAACTGAGAGCTTTGTAATGTATATGCCAAAGATTTAAGCTGTCAACCATGAACAGTTAAAATGTGTGATATGAAGTAGCACTCGGAACTAAAAGCTTTCAGATCCCGAGGTGTGCATGACTATATGGGGAGGAGGTGATGTGAATACCAAGGTGCCCACCATGAACAGTTAAAATGTGTGATATGAAGCAGCAGTAAAATAGTTCAGATCCCGAGGTGTGCATGACTATATGGGGAGGAGGTGATGTATATACCAAAGTGCTTTTTAATAATGAAATACGCACTTTGGCGCATGGGACCCACGGCCGCAATCTCCTCCCCTTTTTAATGTATATACCAAAGTGCCAAGCCCTGCTGGCTGCTGCTGCTAGTTTCATCAATGCCATGCCACTTGTTCTCTTCTCTGTCTTTTTTTTTTGCCTTGTTTTCACTTCTTCTCAAACATTTATAATATTCCTTTTCTAATCACAACAACTAACTAGCCAATAACAAATTAACAGGAGTTGGGTCATGAGTAATCAAGCTTCAAATCACTGTTGAGAAAAGTGTTTATATTTAATGTTTTGAACAGAACTGTTTCTATTAGATGGATACCTATACTTTAACGGCAAAAACTAGCTATTAACAGAAACAATGCAAATATTTACAATAACACATTAGCTAGTAATAGTTCTATACAATAGCCAGGGCTTTGATAAACGTCTTGTATAAATTAATTACAACAAGGGATTAATATTACAAACCATTCAAATATTCACAAGAATAAATAACCTAGTAATAGCTTCGGATCTTTCAATGAAATCTACAGAATTATACACATAAACATTTATCAATATTTTACTCAAAACTACTCCAGAATTACAATAAGACTACTCTAGAGCCTTAAAGCCACCATCTTAAAATTAACACACTCCCTCCTTCAGATTTTAAATATAAGCCCGCATTTATATACACTACAAACAAGAATTTATATGTAGAACCAGAGGAAGTATTTTATAGTGGTTAGTGCATGTCGAGATGTTTTACATTAAAATCAAATATATTATCTCTTATCTTTAATATGAATCCCGTTGATTTTTTTGGAAAGTTAAAGAAATTGATATATTTGTTCCTTTTTTAAAAAAAAAACTAATCTTCTTATTTATAAATCCACCATCTTAAAATTGACACACTCCTCCCTTCTGACAGTAAAACACTAAAAGGTATTATAACCGCCTGTAACTTATGACATTCTGGGTCGATTGATTTATCAACCAACGTGGCAAAAAAAAACACTTGCCACACCTGTAAACCAAAACAACCAATATAGTAGATGGTAAATTAAATTATTTGATTTTTAAAAAAATTAATAGTTTTTGTACACAATTTTCTACACTATCCACGAGAACGGACAGAACCATAAGTTCCCATCTTAATGAAACTATTCATTTAAATATGATCAAATAAAATTTTTACTCTCTACCTTATAAATAAGACTAGAGGAGTACTCTTTTTTTTTTAAAAAAAAACAAAAATGCTGGGTTTGGAGTACACACATGTCGTAATCAGTGGAAAACTTGTTCTTAACTCATGAATCATGCATTCTTCCATATTCCACTATTTTCCTCTTTAATATACTACTTGAGCAACCAATTAAGGAAACTCCATGCATGCAGTGCAGGTGGATAATTAAACAATATAACTATTGACGTGTAAAAGTCTAAGTTTGGGGGAGTTTTAATCCTTAGGATGTTATATCATTTTAACGCATTTTCTTGAAGTTTTTATACACTTTTAGTACTCTTGTACATCTCAAAGATAGGAAAATGTGCATGATGTTATTGGTTATACATTATTGCTTAATTGTACATATATATTATGGATTTTATCCTTGCTAATTATCAGTTTATAAAGTTTATTATTTTGCAAGGTATATTTTAATAGAAGAATTATATGTTTCAAACCAGTTGGAAATACGCTGGAAGCATTTGGACACCAAATTTTATCCAAATGCATGAGGAAAATAAAAAAGGAATAAATCTACCCATTGTTTGACCAAAATTAAAACTGCTTTTCTTTTGCTCGCGTGGGTGCTTGCAACAAATGGTTGTCCATCCACAACGCATTATGCCTTCATTCAGGATCATATTAATATTTAAATAAGGGATTTAGCTCAACCGTCTCCTCTGAACGATAGACCGACAACATTATGCCTTCATTCTTTTGACGAAGAATCATGCTTGTCTCGAAGGGGATGTGTGTGGGCCCCACCCCTTGCCCCTCAGAGATATGCCCTTTTTTCTTTTTTATAAAAAGAAAAAAGAAAAAAGTGAAAATTACTCTACCTAGCCTCTGAAGGAACTGAATGAAATTAATTTACGAGCATCGTTAGGGCATGTTTGGCTAATATATCAACTCTAGAGTTTTTCTCTATTTTGATGTGTTCATAACCAATCAACTGGTCACGTTTAATTATTTCATGAATTCCTTGGATCAATTAAATTTCAATTGTCTCAAGGATTGTTATTTTTCATTTTGTACAAGCTTAACTGCTGGAGTGAAGCTTTGGCTGCATAAAACTGCTCAAAAGTTCTCTAGTCCTCGTCTTTGATGCCGAATGCATTTACTTATTTAACTGCAGAGACTAATGTAGTGGTCAATAGTTAGAGAATCCAATAGAAAAACCTTTAAGCACCTGATTCAAAACTGAAGGAAAGTATAAAGACATTCGAATTGATTTTTCTTTCTTTCTTTCTTTTGTTATCCTTCACTCAGTAACGTAAACCATATAAAATACTACATACCGACCACAACCAGCGTCTAGCATGATAAAATTCTGAAAAACAGATTGTGCTAAGAACATAGGCATGTATGTTTTCTATCACTAGAAATTCCATTCAATATGATTCTAATACGAAATACTCATTCGATTCTTTATATAAAAACCATTTTGTAGTTTAACTTATTTATTAAAGTGGGTTCTATAGCAAGAACAAAAGGACTCACACTTTATTACATGATTCAAAGCGCTTTTTTTGTCAACAGCAAAGATCCCTTTTAGCTAGGTTCCTACTACATACACAAAGGTTAGAATATGTTTCAATTTTAATTAGTATATCATTCATATAGAATTAAGAGAGAATACACAATATACTAATAATTTAAGCCTGAATTAAACTTGAACTTAAATATTGTAAGGTTGTAAGGAACTCGTATCTGAATTAAAATAAACAAATTATTATCATGTTAATAACATAAATATAGTTTCAATTTTTATATATATTTCAATTTATCTTTTTTATACGGTTATATGATATTCATTACTATTTGGTCACGTATATTTGATTACATGAGTATCACTCCCAAACATGTTTTTTGTAGACTTTTTTCGGGCCAGCTCATAGGAGATTATGCAAACATTCACATGAACTCAAATGGGAGGTCTCATGTTTAAGTGGTAGATTATTTTAATTTATAGTTAATACTATATATTTATTCCATGAGTATCACATTATATATGTAGCATTTCCTTGTTGATGACAAACTAATAAGGATATATTTGAGAAAATAATTATTCAAGGTCTGAATTTCTAAGAGGCTTAACATAAATTTATGTTATTGGCATAGTAAACATAGCTTTCTCTCTTTTTTTCGCGAGGCATAGGTATCTTTCTAATTAAGATAGCTATTTTCAATGTATTACGCATTCATATTTGATGCATTATAAGGTACTAAATATAAGTAGTTCTCTTAAGTAAATTTGAATTTTGGTTTGTCATTGTGAGCAATTAGACTCTTTTATTAGATCCAACCTTTATTAGTATCCTAATTTATATATTTTTATACATATCCTAATTATTTTGAATGACAATAAGTTGCAATAGACCAAACAGGCTCTGAAGGGCCCTTATTGCTGATTTAGCTTATAGAGCATGGGAAGGGAAAGATTATCCGTCGAATATGGGCCCTATGGGCCTTAAGGGGAGATATTAAATAGTACGGATGACTTTTCGGCCCAACAAAGCCCAGTCATCAACATCAAAGGACTGCAGTGCATATCTCTAATCTCAACTATCAAGCTGGAAGATCATGTGACTGGAATTATTAGAATTCCTATGTTTAAAAAGGATGAAGGGCCGGGAGTTGCAAAAAGGTGAAGAAAATGAGAGGCTAGCTTATTGAAATTTCTTGGTGTGAAAAAGCCAAAAAGTGGTCGATAAATTTTCCATATTAATTATAGAGAAAATCTTTATTAAATCCGGTCGAAATGCACAAACATTTATTTAGACCTACACTTTTATCAAAGCTTTAATAAGGCCAACAGGCTTTAGTATGGATTTTTTAATATTGTTAAAAGACCATAATACCCCTTTATCATTAAAAACAAAACCTGAAGGTACGTGTATGGCAATTTTTTTAATGACAAATTTTTTCATCCTAATACCAAAATCTATGTCCCATAATTATTGGGATATCGACTTTTAATTTTGAATTGACTTTCAACAATATTCAAAATATATTTTGATAATTTCTATTTTAACCCTAACTTATAAATTGTTATTTTGTTCTAAATTTTTTGCAAAAAAAGTTGCTACGAAAGGTTTAATAAATTTTTCTTTTTTTGAGTGACAATCAGTATATTGCTATTTTTTTAATTTTTTCTATTTTATTCTGAATTTTTTACTATTTTATTCAATTTTTATTTATTTTGTTATTTTAATATACAAGGGAGCAACAAAACCATTTGAACATTTCAGTAATTATTATGGTGAAGCACACTTTCCTAGAAAATTAAAAAAATAAAGGGAATGCATGAAGTAAGAAGAAAAGATTTTATCGAAAAAATAGCAATGAGAAAAATGGTTAGACAAAAAAAGAAAAAAGAAAAGAAAAACAAAGAGGGTGTCTTTGTAAAATTACAAAATTTAAAAATATCAAATAAGACCTATAGACCTTATTAGGGATTTAATAAAAATGTAGGTTTAAATTAGGATTTATGTATTTCGACTGGATTTATTTAAGATTCTTCCTTAATTATATTCAAATGTAAAGAAAATCAATAAAAACCTCGAGCCGGACGAAAATATTTATTTCTGTGTTTGAACATTATGTATTATTACTTATTAGTTGGGTGAAAACCACATTATGAACTACTATTATGTTATCAATCAATTATTCCAGTGTATAATATTTATATTTTATCGAATTTTGTACTTATTATTCATAGAGATGT
This sequence comes from Vachellia collinsii, assembly GCA_006871305.1. Lineage (NCBI taxonomy): Eukaryota > Viridiplantae > Streptophyta > Magnoliopsida > Fabales > Fabaceae > Vachellia > Vachellia collinsii. The sequence continues at coordinate 8,351 of QFDD01006272.1, read as the reverse complement.
TTTCAGTCAAATCAAATCGATTTAAACTGACTGAATTGATTTGGACGTTTGATTATACAAACTTTTTGTTTCGAAGTGATATTGTAGATTGTTTTTGGTAAAATAAAATAACATGAGATAGTCGAATTCTAAAGAATAATTTCCTTCTCTTTTTCTTTTTTTGACTAGCTACCACTTCTGCATAAAAACATAATTAAACTATCTGAATTATTCTTAATTGAAATGAAATTACATTATTTTCTTAAAAAATTCACATAAATTTTTTCTAAAACAAATATAAATTATACAAACTGTTTGTATTTGATCAAAATCATGTATATTTTATTTTGTTTCCTAAACTTTACAAACTTTCTTTAACATATAAAATAAATTATAAAATATATTTAATCTTATTAAAATTATATAATTTTATTATTAATTAAAATATCTATGCAAGCTTTAAAAATTGAGAACTTTTTTTTTTATTATCTAATTTAGTGAAATTAAAAAATCTAGATATTTTTTCAAAAATAGAATGTGGAGAGAAACTAAGAGGTTGGGGAGGAACATTTAAGAATCTTTAATTTTTTTTTTTGGGCCAACTAAGAATCTTTAAATTTATATTTTAGAGTTTGATCCTTTTAAATAAATACGATTTTTAAGGTTATTCTCATTAAATATTATTTCCTATAGGTTATTCAGTCTAATTTTCCCAAATCATTATCCATGATATAAAATGAGAAAAAGTTTGAGAGTAGAAGAAGAGAAAGATAGAAGAGGAAATTGAGAGAGAAAAGTATATCATCTTGATCACTTGTGTGTACAAAATCTTACTACATTGTTCCTATTTATAGGGTCCAAGGCATTGATCACAAAGCAAATAAGTTACAAGAGTATTAAGCAACTTAATAGACAATAGGGGGTTATACGAAACACATATTTAAAACTCTTTAATTTGTGAGGTTAAAGAGCATAATGACATGAAGTGGAATCTCATAAGTCACAAGAACATCCACACCACACATTTTATTCTATAACACTCCCCCTTGGATGTTCTTAGACAAATATTGTGTCTCGTTAAAAACCTTACTAGGAAAAACCCATTGGGATAAAAACCTAGTGAAGGAAAAAAGAGTACACAATATTGTCTCTCCTTGATGATAACATCACTTTATGTCTTTGAGCCTTCGCATTCCAATTCCATATACCAACTTCTCAAATATTCTAGTTGGCAATGTCTTTGTAAAAAGATCTGCAAGATTATCACATGAGCGAATCTGCTGAATATATATATCACCGCTCTTTATGAGATCATGAGTGAAAAAGAATTTTGGAGAGATATGTTTTGTTCTATCTCCTTTGATATACCATCCTTTCAATTGAGCTATGCATGCTGTATTATCTTCATATAAGACCGTTGGAATCTTTTGGCTCAAAAACAATCCACACATTATTTGGATATGTTGAGTCATTGATCTTAGCCAAACACACTCTCGACTTGCTTCGTGAACGGCGATTATTTCCGCATGATTTGATGAGGTGGCCGATAAAGTTTGTTTTGTCGAACACCAAGATATAGCTGCACCTCCACAAGTAAATAAATATCCTGTTTGAGATTTACCTTTATGTGGATCTGATAAATATCCTGCATCAGCATAACCAATCAATTGTGATGCAGATTCATTGAAATAAAATAATCCCATATCAAGTGTCCCTCGAAGATATCGAAATATATGTTTAACTCCATTCCAATGCCTTCTTGTTAAGCACGAACTAAATCTTGCTAATAAATTTACAGCAAAGGCAATATTAGGTCTTGTTGAATCAGCAAGATACATTAGTGCGCCTATAGCACTAAGATATGGTACTTCTGGACCAAGAAGTACTTCCTTTTTCTCTTGAGGGTGAAAATGATCTTTCTTTTTATCAAGCGATCTGACAACCATCGGAGTTGTTAATGGATGTGCTTTATCCGTGTAAAATCGCTTTAACATTTTTTCAATGTAAGTTGACTGATGAAGAAAAATTCCATTATTCATATGCTCAATTTGTAAGCCAAGACAAAACTTTGTCCTTCCAAGATCCTTTATTTCGAATTCTCTCTTTAAACAATCAACTGCTTTTTGGAGCTCTTCAGGAGTTCCTATTATATTCAAATCACCTACATATACAGCGATTATAATAAATTCTGATCCATTTCTTTTTATAAAAATACATGGGCAAACAGGATTATTTTTATAACATTCCTTCAATAAATATTTGCTAAGACGATTATACCACATTCTTCCGGATTGCTTCAATCCATATAAGGATTTATGCAAACGAATTGCATAATCTTCTTGAGACTTCTTACATCCTTCTGGAAATTTAAATCCTTTAAGGATTTTCATATAAATTTCATTATCTAAAGAACCATATAAATATATTGTAACAACATTCATTAAACGCATATCAAGTTTCAGGTTCACTGCTAGACTAATTAAATATTTTAAAGTGATTGTATCCACCACAGAAGAATATGTCTCTTCAAAATCAATGCCAGGTCCTTGTGAAAAAGCTTGTGCTGCAAGTCATGCTTTATATCTCACGACTTCATTTTTCTCATTTCGTTTTTGCACAAATACCCAAAGGGTTTCACAATATTTGGTTTTCAGACTACAGGTCCAAAAACTTCACATTTTGAAAGTGAATTCAATTCTGCTTGAATTGCATTTTTTCATTTTGGCCAATCATCCCTATGTCTACATGCTTCAATTGATCTAGGTTCAAGATCCTTATTTTCATTGAATATTTCAATGGCAACATTGTATACAAATTTGTTGTCAACAATTACTTCTTCTCGGTTCCACCCTTTTCCTGTAGTGACATAATTTATCGAGATCTCTTCATCATTTTCAGGTATCTAGACCTCTTATGGGGTCTTTTGGTTAGTTATGTCTTGAGTTTCTTCTACAGGAACAGCTTCCTCAACTTGACCATCTTGATTGTTTACTCCCTTTTTCTTTATTGGATTTTTATCTTTGGAACCGACTGGTCTACCACGCTTCAGGCGTGGTTTAGACTCATTTGCATTTATTGATTGTTCTGCCGGGACATCAATTCTAATTTGAGCATTTTCAGCTGGAATGTGAGATTTGATAATTCTCTTGAGGTCAGTAAATGCATCTGGCAGTTGATTTGCAATATTTTGCAAATGAATTATTTTTTGAACTTCACGTTCACATTATTGTGTACGAGGATCTAGATGCAATAGTGATAATGCTTTCCATGAGATATTCAGCAGATTCGCTCATGTGATAATCTTGCAGATTTTTTTACAAAGACATTGCCAACCAGGACATTTGAGAAGTTGGTGTATGGAATTGGAAAGGCTCAAAGACATAAAGTGATGTTGTCATCAGGGGGAGACAATATTGTGTACTCTTTTTTTTTAGAGAAAAAGGTGTATCCTCCTAATCACTTGTGTGTACAAAAGCTTACTACATTGTCCTTATTTATAGGGTGCAAGGCATTGATCACAAAGTAAATGAGTTACAAGAGTATTAAGCAACTTAATAAACAATAGGGGATTATAGGAAATACATACTTAAGACTTTTTAATTTGTGAGGTTAAAGAGCATAATGTCATGAAGTGGAATCCCATGAGTCACAAGAACATCCACACTATACATCTTATTCTATAACAATATATCCTTTTTTTTGGCCCAATAAATCATTATCCATTCTTGAATCATTAATAATATATATCTTTTGAATAGGTCTTTAATTAATTTTACAAAATTAATTTGATTGATATAAGGAAAAATTGGAGAAAAATATCCCATGGGGAATGAATTGAAGAATGAGATTTGTTCAATTGTATAAGTGAAAGTTCAGTTGCATACGTTGTGAAAGCTTAATTGCATATGTGGAAGCTTAATTGCATATTGTGAAAGCTCAATTATATTTGTGTGAATGGAAGATTTTATTTTACAATTAACTCTCCAATTGAAGACTTCCCTCAATTATCCCTTGATCTATTATGAATTAAGTCCAAACCTAAATCAACCTAAACACACAAACGTCCTTTGCTCTTAACATTCTCTTATTTTATAGTGAAAAATATATAAATCGCCAAAAAATTGGAAAATATAGATGATAGAGATAAATATGGGATTAATCAATTTGACATAAAAGAATAATTAATTTATGAATTAGAAGTTGAACTGTCAAACGATGAATTTGAAGTGACACTAAATGCTGGGTCATTCATTCGCATAATGGGCTACAATTAAAATACAACCCCGGGGGTTGGGGGGAACAACTTAAAAACAACAATAATAGATTTAAGTGAAATGATGAAGCATATATGAATAAGAAATATAATATAATTTAGGAAAATTAAATAAATAGAGAGTGATATTATTTTTTTAATTTTTCAACCGATGGTGGTCATCATATTGACAAATTCATCGAAATTAGCTTGGCCATCGCCATCTAAATCAGCCTCATTTATCATTTGATCCACTTCCTCGTCTGTTAATTTCTCTCCTAGGTTTATCATTACACGCCTCAACTGCACCCAACACACACGCACGCACGCAACACATTATTTCAGATACAATTATTTATTCAATCAAATATCTCTGGCTACAAAAATTGTACAAATGCCTTCTCTAAGGAAAAATTAATCTAATCATTCCGCCTTTATAATTTTAACTCATTTATAAGCTAATATCTAAAATTCGAATCATCAACTCAGTAAGCCATTTAATCGGTTAGTCTCCATACTTTTAAAAACTAATATAATATTTTAGGAATTTTTGTGGCCGAGTTATCAATGTGGAAATTATAGAAATAAATAGTGAAACCATAAAAGATAATGAATAAAATTTTAGAAATTGAGTTGAAATCTAGTTAACATTATAGAAATTAAATAATTATTTTTCCTCCAAAACCTGAACAATCCATATTGAGAAAAATAGAATAAAAATTGTGTAATTTCCCTTCATTTATAGCAAAGGTTAGCAACAATTTTAAAATAGTAATAAATTATACTGATTTTGGGAAAAATTAAAATATTGTCTAATTAATTTTTGCCATTCCGGAAGATAAGATCTGCACAAGTTTTGAAATCATAAAAACAACTAAAGCAATATATATATATATATATAATTTATATGAAAATGTGGCATATGAAGTGAGAGATTGATTTGTGAATCTGCCTAAAATTTAATTGAATAAAATTAACGTGATAACAGATCTGTAAATGTCAAACCTCACAATTTTCTATTCAAAAAGCTAAATATTCATTGAATGCCTAGATGTGCTTCTGAATCCCGCAACTAAATTAGTAAACAAGAGGCGGTTAACTTTTTTTTAAAAAAATATAAGAAGTTAAATATATTATTTTAAAGTAATTTATATTTATAAAGTAATATAGATTCAGGAACTTGACACCCAAATGCAGCATCTCAGCCTCAAGGCCGGCTTCTCAACCTGGGTTCATCCAGCACAAAACGGAGACGTTTTGGTTCTACAGGTTGTTGTCTATTGTGTATGATCATATTATTAACCCAGGGCACTGGACAGAAGAGATGGGAGATGAGGCACTTGAGCCTGCTGATTTGTTTGATCCTAATATGAGAGTGGTCGATGTTGGAGGAGGGACTGATATGAAGTCCCACATCGGTTGGGAAAGGAAACGAAGCATGCCTTATAAAAGTGTGAACACCTTCGCCTCATAAACATTTTTTCTGGAGTGTTGTAGAATTCAAGGAAAACAAAACCCTACTTTATTTGCAATAGGAACAATATCTATGAGAGATGGCTCTGGGGACATTACAAATCCTATCAGAGATAGAGCTTCAGTCGGTGTACTAATGAGGACATTGAACCTTTATGGGGGTGGATGTGAAGTTTCACGTCGATTGGGAATGGGAACAAGCACATCTTATAAAGGTACGGATACCTTCTACTCATAGACGTGTTTTCTAAAGTATTGTAGAATTTCAGGAGAACAAAACCTTGCTTTTTACAAACAACTCTTGGGATATATAGTGACGCATGTTATGCCAAGAACCTTACTATTCTTGATCAGTCTCCTCATCAGTTGGCCAAGGCTAAGCAGAAGGAACCCTTGAACGAATGCAGGATCATTGAGGGCGATGCTGAAGATCTTCCCTTTTCAACTGATTATTTTGACAAAGATATTTCTGCTGGAAGGTGATGTCTCTGTTAGTCTTTGCTTTTGCAGGTTTTAGTGTCATCATATGCTGAATTTAAAGTCTGAACTAAGGAAAACTATTATATCTTGTAATTCAAAGGTTATTATAAAATTTGTGTATGAACTTTATGTGAGAGAACTGATATTTAGATTAATATTCAACTGTATACCCAACATTCTGGTTGTCCAGATTTTTTGCAGATGTGTGGATGCTGTTCCCCAAGGAGGAAGAGTATATTGAAGTGTTTCAGAAGGCTGGCTTCAAAGATGTGAAGCTAAAAAGAATAGGTCCAACATGGTATCATGGTGTACGCCGACATGGTCTAATCATGGGTTGCTTTGTTACAGGTGTGAAGCCTTTTACAGGGGACTCTCCCCTGCAGGTAATTTGCTTTCATTCGTCTCTTTGTTACTTTTAATTTGATCAAGCATTAGTCCCAGAAGCTTGCAGTTTGCTTTTTGTCTGATATTAGTACCTCACTACAATGCTGAGTCTCAAAACCTTTTCTTTACTTCTGATGATATTATGCGTGACACTAGGATTAGCATCTCATACATATGCTGTAGAGTAATCTTTAAATAATTGCTGTGGATTTGGAAATTGAATTTCTTTTTTTAAACAAAATATTAAAACCGTATTGGAAGGAAAAAAGTTACAAAATGTGTATAGACTGTTTAGATATATTCGTTCATAAGTAGAAAGTGTCTTGCAAAGTAAAAGGACTTAGTTGCTGTTTGCAACTTTGCATACGAATCAACAAGACAATGAGTTGGTTGCTTTTGCATTAGCCAGTAACCAGAATAACTTCCTTTAAGTTTAGACCATAAATGCCCTTCTTGCAGATTTTCAAGGTAAATTATGTGTGTCTTTATAAATGGGTGTTAGTTAGTACAAATATGGAAAATGGCTCAAGTCTAAGGCCATTTTCATTTGGCAACTAACTTGCTTAGACTAAAGATAGTTGAAAGTAACTTATATTTATGATAAAAAAAAGTAAACTTCTGTTGTTGATCACTGCTTGTTCTGCGTTCTCTCTTCTCCATGCAAACTTGATAGGGAAGACTTTTTGAGCCTAAAAAGCTAAATCTGGGGGAAAACAAAAAAGGGAAAATGAGCAGGGAAAATAATCCTATATATGTTTTAGGCATTGCAAACCTGATGTGTATATTTCTGGCAATTTTCAATGGAACGTATTTTCTCACTGAAAGTCCAATTGCTTGTGTCCGTTAGTAGTTCCCGTGGTCTCACCCTGCTTGTTCTTCCTCTGAATTTATTTTGATACTGTTAAGTCTTCAGATTTATCATACCTGACTTTTCTACTGTCAGATCAATTCACTGCAGTCGTAGCCATTATTCACTCGCTCCATTACGCAAAAACATGTAAATATGTGTAGGATCAATTTTAGCACAACATATAATGTATTTGTATATGCAGCATGGCCCCAAGGCAGTGGATGTGAGGAGGCCTGTAAATCCATCTGTGTTTCTTTCTCGGTGCACTTGCAACCACTTACTATGTGTTAGTGCCAATTTACATGTGGATCAAGGACAAAATTGTCCCAAGGGGCATGCCCCTTTAACACTGATTCATCACAAAACCGATGGGGGTAGAATTGTCATGTTAGCGTGTGCTATTTGGAATTACTTTTGAGAGGAGAAACTGCTAAATAAAATGTGGTTTTGGAACCATTTCAACTTAATTCCAAACACAGCATTATTCTTATGCACTTTTCTAAAATAATTTTATGACTTTGTGATGTTTCAGATATGAATCTTTTTGCATTCTTCAATCTTGCCCTAATATTAGATTATCGCATGCCATTAGCTATTTTCCTAATTCACTCACTCAATTGTTCAAATCCCAGTTGGGTACTGAATGTGGGTGTACCTTGATGACTTTTTTACACTCAACCTATAAACAGTAAAAAGATATCCCTAAATGCTACATTTTTAAAAAAATTTACCAATATACTACAGTCAAATTCGTTCACGCGGAGCACGAGATTAAAATTGTACTGAACTTGTCCATCTAAAGAACGAATTCAGTACAATGTCCCCAAATTTGTTCACATGGTGAATGAGTTTGGGGGACATATATTTTTTTTAAATATCCCCCCAAACTCTGGACGAGTTTGGGGGATATTAAAAAAAAAAACGCCCCCACCC
>QFDD01006271.1:0-15301 GCA_006871305.1 Vachellia collinsii | reverse complement strand
AAAACTCTCCACGGTGCATCTATTACAGTTAAGAAAATATTTAAATATGACAATATCTGCCGATCAAATTATCACCCCAAAACGGCCGAGGTGATCAATAAAAAGAGAACAAGCGGCAAAAGGAAATCAAGCCCATGTTGGTCACCTGATTTGGTCAGCTACTTTATTTTTTAAGAAAAATTTAACTTTCCTTTAACTGCCAAACAAAGTCGAGGGTGGGGATCGAGTTGGTGCCAGGTGGGCAGAAAATAAATCAGTCGGTGAAACACTGAAGCCAAGATTGCTCATTGCCGGCAAGAATAACGGCAGATCTCCAACCCAGCGTGGAGGAGACACGTGTAGAGACACGTCATCGACCGCCACCCCCTTCACTTGCAATTCAAGAGAAACTCGTCTCCGTACGAGTTGATTGCCAGAAAAGCGAGTGAGACCCAAAAAGGTCAAAAGACATGCGCGGATACTCTCTTCCCAGTCACCGCCTGACACGTCACACACAACAGTCCACGTTCCCCCGCGGATTCTCCAAACAATCGGCTTCCCCTTCCCTCCCATACGAAGCTTTTCTTATATATCACCTTTTCGTTCCTCTCTGCTTTCCCTTGTTCATCTCTCTCTGCTATTTCCGTGCTTTTTGGAGGAGCAGGAGGAGGGTTCCTGTACTTGAATTATTATCGGATTCGAGGCGAGTTTCTCTCTTTCCCGTTTTCCACTTAACAAGTATGTTGTATCTGGCAACGTACTAAAACTGCTGAGCCTGCTCCGAGATTTCCCAAGAGTTTTTCGCGTATGTATTTCTTAAAATTTTCAGAAATGGAAGATGAATATGCAAAGTTGATCTGGCGGATGAATCCCCCAAGGTATCTTTTGCCGAGTTTGTACAAGTTTTTACTTCGCTGCTTGGACAAGTTTCTTGGTTGTTCTACATGTTCTCAGGGGACTTTGGGCGTCACTAACAAATCTGGGACTGCTTTAGGGGATAAGGAGTCTTGTTGTTTTCCCCTTAGATTTGGCAACCCTGGGTTTAACTTTCAAATGGAGTTTCACTCGGGTTCTTAATCAATCTTCAGTTCTAGTGAGGAAAAAAAATAAAGTCTGTTTGAGATTTGCTTAATACTTCTTTTCCAGTTCTTCTGAATTTAGTTGGCCCACAACTTCGAAACGATTTCTATATTCCTGGTCATTCTGTATTCAAATTTCCTAAAATTTGGGATTCTAATAACCGTTTTGGGTTTATCACTTGCGAGTGACCATACTTCTTATATTTATTATGTTTACGATTTGAGGATTAACATATTCCTATTCAAGAGTTCGTATGTGTATTGGTAGAGTAACTGGCCGCTATTCCTTAATTCTCCTTGCGCCTGGTACGTGCAGGGTTGTAATCGATAACGACGCAAGTCAAGACGCCACCGTTATCCAGGTAAAGCTTGTTTTCTTTTTTGGTTTCACAAAATTTGATTGGCATGGATTTGTAGAATCATTTGCCACATTTTACTTTTCCGTTCTTCCGTTTCCCGCCCGTGTCCGAAGACGAAATTCAAAATTGAGTCGACTAGATGAATTTTTCAGTACTATCTTCGTCATAATTTTGAATGATTTTTGCAGGTTGATAGTGTTAACAAACATGGGATTCTCCTGGATGTTGTCCAAGTTCTGTCGGATCTCAACCTCATAATAAGGAAAGCCTACATCTCATCTGATGGGGTGTGGTTCATGGATGGTAATCTTCTCTTTCACTAGGGAGAGGCTGAAATTGGCTTGAATTATTATTGTTATCGTTATCATATTACTAATTAACTGCTTTGTTTTCTCATCCTACCCCAATTTTGATGTCCTCTTTTCAGTGTTTAACGTGATTGATCACAATGGAAACAAAATCAGAGACAAGGAAGTCATCGATTACATCCAAAGGGTAGTGACTCGCAGACTTGACTTTCTTTAAATTAAATTGTTCTACCTTATGTGAGTTATCATCGTTTGCTTGGTATCTGATAATGGGTCCCTGCTCTTTCTGTATGAAAAAAGAAAAAGGAAATCCAATTAATCAGCAATCAATCTGAGAATTGGTTGATTGCATGTGCTATCTATGAGCTGGTTAGCTGAAGCATAACGGACGAGTAAACTGTTCCTTTAGTATTTTCCACTGTTAACAATGATTCCCTCGAGTAAACTGCTTCTTCTGAACTCTGAAATTGGAAATACGCTGAATTTTCCGGATTCATATTGGAGACACTAGTTTCTGGACTCTTGAAGTCTGAAGCTTGCACGATACGCTTGCTTTATTACTGATGTGCTAATCCATTATGGTCGGCATACAAAGTAAAGTAAAATTATTAAAGGAATATCAGTTTTGGAATTTGCGATGATTTGAAATTATCAACACTATATTGGCCCAAAAGGGAAAGAAAAAGAAAAATACCTTATCAACACCATCCTGCAGACTAACCATTTGAATTTTGTTTCTTATCATTCGATATGGACTTTCCTTTAGGTCTGATAATGCCCTCATACTTTTTTTCTATAATATATTCAGTCCCTTGATATTTGACTGACTAAAGTGCTTGTAGTTTCTGATTTTTAACTTTCCAAATGTGCAGAAACTTGAAAACAATCCCGGATTTGTGCCTTCATTTAGAGGGTCTGTTGGGGTCGTTCCTTCTGAAGAGCACACCTCAATTGAACTCACGGGCACCGACAGGCCTGGTTTATTGTCTGAAGTTTGTGCAGTTCTTGCAGACCTTCACTGTAATGTTGTAAATGCTGAGATATGGACACATAATAACAGGGCTGCAGCTGTAGTTCATGTGACTGATGATTGCAGTGGGCTCGCTATCAAGGATTCTTCCCGTCTCTCTACAATAAGGGACTTGCTTTGCAATGTCCTTAGGGGTGACAGTGATCCAAAGACGGCACGAACAACACTTTCACCACCTGGAATTACAAATAGGGACCGAAGGTTGCATCAGATTATGTTTGCTGACAGGGACTATGTAAGGGTTGAAAAGGCAGGGAAAGGAGAAATCAGAGATAAGAGCTCATTTCCCCATGTAACTGTGTTAGATTGCTTTGAGAAAGACTACACTGTTGTCACCATGAGGGCAAAAGATAGGCCAAAACTGTTGTTTGATATTGTTTGCACCTTAACAGACATGCAGTATGTAGTTTTTCATGGTGTAGTCCGCACAGATGGGACAGAAGCCTATCAGGTTAGATCCGCTAGGAATTTATTTTCAACTTCCCTTTTTTATCCCCATTTTTTTAAATCTTGATGAAACTTGTTCCTCCCTTGTCTAGGAATTTTACATTCGACATGTTGATGGTCTTCCCATAAGCTCAGAGGCTGAGCGAGAACGTCTTGTGCAGTGTCTTGAAGCAGCCATTGAAAGGCGAGTATCTGAGGTGTGTAGCAACCACCATGAACTACTAAACCTGTACTTCTAACGGGTCCTTCTCGGTTATATTTATATGGTAAAGTAAAATGTTGGTGTGCAGGGGATGGAGCTGGAGTTATGCACAGAAGATCGTGTAGGACTCCTTTCAGAGATAACAAGGATTTTCCGGGAGAACAGTTTATGCATCAAGAGAGCAGAAATATCAACTGAAGGAGGAAAGGCCAAAGACACTTTTTATGTCACAGATGTCACCGGGAACCCAGTTGACCCCAAGATCATCGATTCAATTCGCAGACAGATCGGCCAGACAGCACTTCAGGTGAAACACGACTCTAGTCTTCCACCGAAGGCCCCTCATCGGACAACGTTCGGGTTCCTCTTTGGGAATTTCTTTAAAGCCAGATCTTTTCAGGATTTTAAGTTGATCAGATCTTACTCTTAAAATCTTACCTTCATATATTCTCAGCTTTCAATCATCATCAGCCCAGTCAAAGCAAATGTAGATGTCAATCACACGGTAAATATGCATCTTCCTCCCATCAAGTGACGAGGGGCGGGTAAATTCATCCTGCACATAGTATCATGTATATATGTGTACAAAAGTAGGTTACAAGGGTCTTACGTGGGGTAATCTAGGTTCTCAAATTCAATGAAAAAGAAATCTTTGGGTTCTACATATGGAGTAAAGAACCAGCCTTAGATAAATGTGGTTGTACATATGTATATAATGGTAGGAAAGATGTAAATATCTGTGTGTGGAATTATATACTGTATTTCCTACACAGAAATCGACCTTAATTGGGGTCTGCCTCATAATGATATGCTTATCTAGGGAACTGCGATGTGTTTAGACGTTTCTGTGCTTGGGATCGTGGTTAACTCTATAAATGAAAAATAAAGAAAGAAAAAAGGTTTTAATTATATCGAAAAGGAAAAAAGGGTTTTAGAACTAATCAGATCGAATAAAACCTGATCAAAAAGAAAAAAGAAAAAATACGGGTAAACAAAATACTTTGATGACGATATTGATATGCGTATCTTAGTCATAGTCTTGCCAAGTCTTATATAACCAAATTTTTCAATTGAATTTTAAAACTTAGATTCTATCATAAATAAGTTATAGCTCATTATATTTAAAAAAATGATGAAGTAAAAAAAAAAGCCTTATATTTACAAACATATACACAGGTCTTCTTGTTTATAGACGGGGCGATGCCAATACGTCATCTACAACGAGCAGGATTTGTAGGATGACGTTGCAACTTTCCTCTCTATGTTTATTGTTTTGGGTGTATTTATTAATGTTTTAAAGACATTGTTCTAAGAAGAAAAATAAATCATGCTTAAGCAAGATGTTGGAAGACCAATCGACCATGAAGCGCAAGAAATTGAAATGGAATAAAACAGGGAAAATGAGCATTATTTTTTGACAGGAGTACTGGGCAAAATCTACCAAATTTGGAGACGGTCGCCATCTGCCCATCTGTTTGATGAAACCCCAAACAGCAGCAGATTTGGCGGTTCGAATAAGCAGAGCTCTGATCTCCGCCTCAAACCACACCAAGCCAACGCGTTCATGGAGTCCTTCTCTCGAGCACATCCTCCACAAACTCGGTTGCCGCAGTCTTCTCTCTCCCTTACTCGTCGCCTCTGTCATCGATCCCTTCCTTCTCAATCACCACTCGCTCGCTTTGGGCTTCTTCAACTGGGCATCCCAGCAACCTGGCTTCACCCACACTCCCAGCACCTACCAATCCATTCTCAAATCCCTTTCTCTTTCCCGTCAATTCAGTGCCATTGATTCCCTCTTGAAACAGATTAAAGACCTGAAATTTTCTGTTGATCCTTCTGTTTACCGCTCCATAATTGCTTCCCTGATCTTTGGGAAGAAGACCCACAATGCATTTTTAGTTTTTGGCCAAGTATCACATCTTATTCCGGAAATAGGAAGCGGGACATGTAACTCGCTCTTGGCTGCTCTGGCATCTGATGGGTACTTGGACAGTGCAGAGAAAGTGCTTGGCGAAATGACTCACAGAAGCATCCCTTTAAGCACTCTTGGTTTTGGGGTGTTTGTATGGAAGCTCTGTAAAACTGGCGAGTTGAAGAAAGCATTGAGCATATTAGATGAGGTTAAAAGATGCAGTTCAGGTATTAATGGTTCTGTGGTAGCTGTTCTGATCATCCACGGGCTCTGCCATGCATCAAGGGTGTCTGAGGCTTTCTGGATACTGGATGAACTGAGGAACAGGGGATGGAAATCTGATTTTATGGCGTATAGAATTATTGCGGTAGCATTTCAATCGATGGGAAATGTGGTTGATAAGGAAAAGGTTCTGAAAAAGAAGAGGAAATTAGGAGTGGCTCCAAGGGCTAATGATTACAAGGACATTATTTTTGCCCTGATCTCAGAGAGGCTAATCTCTGAAGCAAAAGAGTTGGGGGAAGTAATAGTTAGTGGTAACTTTCCTATTGAGGATGACGTTCTTAACATGTTGATAGGATCTGTTTCAACCATCGATCCTGATTCGGCAATTGTGTTTTTCAACTTCATGGTTGGAAAAGAGAAATTCCCGTCTCTTTTGACTCTGAGTAATTTGGGTAGGAACCTGTGTAAGCATCGCAAGATTGATGAACTGTTGGAGGTATTCCAGGTTTTGAATTCTCACAACTGTTTTAAAGATTTAGTGAGTTACAATGCGATGTTGTCACTTTTGTGCAAGGCTGGGAGAGTTAAAGAAGGCTATGGAGTTTTACAGGACATGAGGAAGAAAGGAATAGTCCCCGATGTCTCATCTTATAATTATTTGATAGAAGCGTGTTGTAAGCAGGATCTGCTGCGCCCTGCTAAAAAGCTTTGGGATGAGATGTTTGCTAGTCACTGTTGTGGGAATTTGAAGACATACAATATCCTTGTACGAAAATTTTGTGAGGTAGGACAAATTGAAGAGGCTCAGAGGCTATTTTACCACATGTTGGGAAAAGAATTGGAACCCGATGCTACAACTTATACTTGTCTTCTGGAAGGACTTTGCAAAGAAGCCAAGCTTGAAGCAGCTTTTGAGCTCTATAACAATTCTATCAAACAAGACACTATGCTTGGTGGAAATATATTGAATACATTTATAGTATCCCTCTGCAATAAAGGTATCCTCAACTTGAACAATTGTTAGTGTCTTTGGATATTTGAAAGCTTACATGAATGTTAACATAGAGCATTTTTAATGCAGGACATCTTATGGCTGCTTCGAAATTTATTTGCAGTCTTAGTCCCGAAATGGGAGGCGCAGAATCGCATTTAATTTTGTTAAAATATTTAGCAGATGCAAGAGAGATCCCAATTGCCTTGGGGCACTTGAAATGGGTCAAAGAAAGGTCCCCTTGGGCGTTAAATGATATTCGTGCGGGACTTGTAGCATCTCTTTCTTCTGTTTCATGTTCACAGTCAATTGTTCAGTTTCTTCATATGATACCAGATACTTGAGTACGGGGGATGATTCATCGCCGCAGAAGTTTTCGTACTATAATCATATGATTAGTTCTCATGATATGAAATTAATTGAATTGAATCCTTCGTGCTTCAAGTAGCATTGGTTTTAATATTGCATTTGAGACCTGTTTGTATTTTCTAACTTTGTATTAGCATTAGAAAAATATGTTTGCACAAGTTAAGATGAAATCAATCTCACATATTTATCTTGTATATTATAAATCACATTGAAAAAGTAGTTTCTACCATTAATTTAAATGGGTATATGAAAGGTTGCCATTGTTACTAAAGAAATTGAGTTAAAATAGTTGTGGCAATCAGGTTAGCCGGTGCAGCAAGGAAGGTGAAAAGGATAAGAGGACGGATTCTTTCATGTCTAAAGCGGTCCTGTTGTTCTCTGGACCGGGGGAATTTATCCCCGAATGATTGACCTGTATAATAAAGCAAAGCTTAGCTTAAATTGAAGCGTTAAAGAGCCAATGAGGTGTCGTAGTGAAAGTAGTGTCTAAATTCGGGCAATGGCTAGGGTTCAGGCGAAGGGGTGCTCGGTTGTGCTTGTAAGACTGAAGGGTAGAGATTTGAGCATCGGCCCTTGTGACATTTAATCATTGCTCGAAAGAATGGGTCGATCAGGGACTAATTGATGGAACCAGTGAGACTTGTTGATTGCGTCAATTTGCAACTTCCAGAGAAGAGACAACAGGGCCGTGACAATAGTTCCATCTATATGCTTATATCTGAACAAACAATGTTAAGCCATCTGCTTTTCCCTCTTGACACAAACCATTGCTCATGCGCCCAAAACAATGAAAGGTCATTGCCCCCCACGTATATACACTCATGAATCACTGTACAGTGTATACACTAGTAAACGCCAAATGGGTTCTCAACAATGAATCCTATTTTGTAATGATAAAAACCATGTGTGCCAAAAAAAATTGATAGCTATGCTCTAGCGGACTGTACATCTAACCCCGCCGCTTTATCAAATATAAAGGGGGCGTTTTAAAAAAAAAAAAAAGGAAAATGAAAATGAAAATTTTTACAACTAATCTACAGGCAATTATCAATCAATCTTCTGGGCGTTGAATCTCACCCATCATGATCCGGTTGCTAGAGACCTTGAAACCAAGAAGAGAAGGATCTATCTGTTTTCCTTTTTTCCCCTTCTTTTTGCTGCTCCGAGCGGCTTGGGATCCACCATCAGATGAATCTGTGGCAGATGCAGCTGCAGCTGCAGCAGCTCCTCCACTGGCTGCGTCCATCTCATGAAGAACTGGCCTTTTGAGCATGTCTATAAAGGAGGTCTCTGAGACTGCACCGTCACTACTGGAGGAAGTCCTCCTAAATCGCACCTCTTTTCTACCGGAAGCCTGAGCATCAGCCACGGTATTGAGTGAGGAGTTTCCTGAAGGCTCTCTTCTCCCTGATGGAGAACTAAGTATTTCAGTTTCACAGGTATTAATCAGAAAAGAAATCGAGAAAATAGTAAAACAATAGTACATACCATCACTGGCGTGAGGTACAGATGATTGGTCTGACTGAACGTCCGGGGAAGATAAAACACGAGATACAGGAGGGCGCTTTTGGAAATGACTATCAAGTACTTTTGTTGAAGGAGATATCCTGTAACATGGAAGCAATCAAACTTTCGTCACCAGTAGGCCAACAAAAAATTCTCACAAGCGCGTAAAGCCATTTATCACAACATTTATTAACTTGCTCCTTAAACAATTCCATGCTTTTACACATGCAGCGCAGAAATCACTTTGTGAACAGTAGAGAACTCTGAACTCAGTCATCATCAATGAGAATGCAGAAAATGAAGAGATAATAGTTCATAGAGCCCCCAATTTGCTCTTTCTAGGAGGGGTCAGTATGAGAAGGAAGTGGAAAGTCTAAGCAACTACCAGCTTTCAAAATTCAGATGATATAGTAGTTAGTAAAATCCTTCACAATTGCATTCCTAAATTTACTAATGGTTAAATTGCATCAATTAAGAATAACAAAAAAGCAAGTGGCTGAATTAGAAATTGAACATCAATTCTTAGTGGTCAGCCAATAGACAGTCAAAACGAGGACTGAAATAAATTTAATGGGAATGTAAAACATTTTTGTTGGGAGTCATAGAACATCACCTGTCAATAGGAATCTCGTTTCCATGTGAATTATTCAAACCCATCTCACGATTGTATGAACCCCCATCGCTGCCTGCAGTATTCATGCTCAACAATGGTAAGTGAGATTTATCCTACTTACTAAAATTTGCAGTATATGGTGGAGAAATTACCTGCACTGCATAGTGAACTATGTCTGCTATGGGAAGTAGCTGTCAAGTCCATGTAATTCATGGTGCTCTCTAATGGCTCTGACAAGTCTGCAATACCAGAAATTGATGTTTTCATTGTTCCTACAAACTCATGCCTCTTACCCTTATTTGCATCCAATTCGAGTAAATCTTTCTCCATAGTTGATTTGCCCATCAAGAGTGGGTTTCTGTAACTGGGATGTATAGTATCTTTATTAGCAGATAAGAATGATTGTTCTTCCACTATCGATCCAGATCTTGACTGAATAGGCAATTTTTCATTGTTCCTTAAATTGTCAGTCATGTGCATGATGAGATGATCTTGTATTTGGGCCGTGGAATTGGCACTTTCAGGCCTTTCTTCAAATGGATCATTCAAATGGATTTGCTGCTCGTGTGAAAGCTCAAAAGGATAGTTTCCTGCTTTAGAATCACGAACATGCCAAGAGTTGTCCTGACTTCTTGATGAGAGAGGATGCCAGTGATCAGCAGTTGATGATTGTGTGGATTGAAGACCCAATTTTTGATGAAGCAGATCCATTAAACCTCGTGCAGAACTCTCATCACGTGTGCCGGCAGATGTAGAAATGTTTAGATCAGCTGATGAAATGGTACCCCCTAACTCTATTCTCTGTCTCCCAGCTTCAAGATGTTGTAATTGAACCCGAGGGTCAGTCCAACTATGTTCCAGATGCCCATTGTTACCAGAAAGGGAACTCTTGAATGCATCTGGGTGATGAGCAAAGAGTTCATCAGATGCTTGTGGATGTTGAGAGGATAGAGAACTAAATTGATCAGTGGGGTGCATATAGCGAAGTTGTTCTTGTAGATCCATTCCTTGGACAGAAGCATTTACACCATCAAAGTTCATTGCAGGAACACCAGCAGAAACTGTTGGAGACCTCTCAAACATCAAAGAATTAGGCTCATAGAACCCTCTATGGTTCTGCTCAGCAAGATTCCTGCTCAGATAGTTTAACTGTTCGTCTTGAGTCAAGAGTCCATGCTGTGTTTGGTGAATATCAGAAGAATTATAACCTGCAGTGGGAGTAAGTTGATGGGTTGAAGAATTTCTCAGTAGATGTCCAGTTTCATTGATTGGCCACGAGCTTCCGAATTGTTGTTCCCCCTCCAATCCTAACTGTTGTCTCAGTGCCATAGATAGCTGTTGCGCTTGCAACTGTTCTTGCTGAAAATGAAACTGTTGTTCAGAGGGCAGTATATTCCCATGTCTCGCTTGCAACAAGAGATCCGACAAGTCTGATTGCCTTCCTTGGACAGCACTGAGACCCATGTTTGCTTGGATAATCTGCTCCAGCGACGGATCAAGGTGCCTTAAGGAATGAGGATTCTGCTGCAAGTCATGCAATACCTGCCTCCTCAATTGAACCTGATCAAACAGATCATCCCTCATAAGATCAAGTTTTGACTGCCTGAAATTAGGATCAGGTATCTGCTGATGCATAAATTGTTCAAGAAGCAACTGCTGAACTTGTGATTGCTGCTGCAATTTCATTTGCTGGAGAAGTTGTTGTTGGTGCATCTCATGCTGTTGTCGAAGCTCAAGCTGGCGTTGCTGTTCAATCTGAAGTCCCATAAGATGCTCATAATCTGATCCCGAATTCTGGATCATCTGCTGAACATTATTGTTCCTGCTCTGAGAAAGTGAAAGGTTTGGAAATCTCTCCAAGTCCGGCACAGTATGATGGGAAGCAAAATGAGAAGGCAGACTGTTCTGCTGTTGAAGGCGTTCCTTCTGCAGCTTCTGCAACATGAGATGCTCTGCCCTATCAAAATTATTAAATTTTGGTCCCATGTGGGACAAGTAGTGATCTTCTAGCGAACCTACACGAGCATTGGGATTAAATTGCCTGTTTATCCCATATTCATCAGACCATGTGTCCCTGTACGAAGGATGGCCAACCACACCACCAAGAGAGCCTTGATCAACAAAAGGGGCGTCTCTATCAAGCAATGGATCCAGGAGATGACCCTCATCGCCTAATCTTGAAGATACATTGGAAGATTGTGCACGCCTTAAATGAGAACCATCTATGAGCTCAGACATCAACAGGCCAAAGGGATGCAACTTATCAGCCTCATTATGTGTATCACTCACTGAAACTTCAGTTGCAACCATTTTGCCAGAAGGATGGGTATATGAAGTGCGGATATCAGCAGGCCTTGTCAGAGAGTTATCATTGCTGCTTCCAGCCATTTTGGATAAGATATCTACATAAAGAAATAAATGCGCAAACTGATAAGAAACAAATGCATAATTACAAATATAAATCCATAGATCGATCATAGATTAGTTAATGAATGGCTATAGCAAAGGCAAAATGAGAAAACAAACACTTACTGTTATCTTGCTCCACAAAATTAGAGAAGGACGGGTCATCAGAGAACTTAGTTTCAGAGCGGAAACTTTGATTAGGCATTTGAGAATGAACACCAACACTCAAGGTAACATCAGATTGAGACGAAACCCAAGATTGATCATCTATAATGGCAGACTCATCATATTCAGGAGGATATGCATTTACTTTTTGGTTCCTTCCACTGGTATCAGAAGGTTCTGATTGAGGTATCAGGTTACCCCCAGAATTGGATCCAGATTTTAGTTTAAGATGAGGCATAACATCACCAAGTTCTTGAAAGGGTGATCCTTCAGGAGCACTTGACAATCGAACTGGTAAATCTGTCCCAAAAAAGCCTTGTTCAAACCATAAAATGATGTCAATCCCAAGAAAGGGTCCTTGAATTACTCCTTGAGGATCAAGATAGCACAAACTTAACTCCTCCAAAGGGATACCAATCTCAAATGGATGTGTTCTCTCATTAGTTTTTATGTCTTGCTCATTAATTCTTGGCATTTGCTGTAGAGATGAAAATTCAAAAAGTGAACAAGAATCATTAGGAAGGTTGCTGCTCATATTTGTAACAGCAGTTGACTCAATAAGATCCTGATTGGCATGGTTCTGAAGGGCAGAAGCTTGCCCCTGCAGGCTTTCACAAGTTCCTGGTTCAGAAACATTGTTACCAGGGGCACTAGCCTCTCTAGTGCTGCTGGTAGGGTTCTCATCTCTTCCATGTACATCAATTGTTGCAATATGCTTCTGGCTTCCTTCTTTAAAAGTCCCAATTTCTGAAAGGGCAGAGATTTTGTAAACAATGTTTATTTGAAACAAAATGGAACTTCATCTGATTAAAACAATGACAAGGATAAGATAATTTCCTCACCAATTTTTCTTATTGAAGCACCAGCTTTTGCAGGTCCACCAGTAAAATCACCAGCACCATTTATGACATCAGGTCCTGATATAACCCCTCCTCCTATGCCAATTGAAGTAGTGAGTTTTCCTTCCCTTGCAGCTTCATCAATACCTGAAGAAAACCAGAGAGTCTCAATCAAAAAGGTTTCAGTTATCCAATGTCCCCAAAGAGACTCAAAGGTTTAAGTTAACTGATCGGGACTGAAATAATTTATCACCTGATGTACAATCATTTGACCCTCTATCCTTGCCTCTCACGGGGTGGCTTGAGACTTCACTGCTAGTAATTTTACCCTTCAATATATCTCTAAGGACAGCCTGCGATCATCATACAGAACTTAAGAATAACATGGTATAGGTGCTAGAGACACTTTAAGCAGCTGTTCAAGTACACACATGAAAGTTAAATGGATTGAATCAAAAGACACAGCAAAAACTTTCCCATGTCTTCAATGTTCAAAATTCATTAAATCAATAGCAGCAATTCATTCCAAATACCTCTTCCTCAGAAGCTGGAGCAACAAAAGCCAATGGTTCTACAGAGCCAAGCTGAGTTACAGTTGATATATGCTCCATGCCAGCAGGCATGACGTCAACAGTAAGATCAATCTTTTGTTTACGATATATGTCTAGAAGCTTACCCCTAGGGTAGGAATATAAATCAGAATTAAGGCTAGGCTTTCCCAATATGACTTTATTCTTATCCATAAGTGCAGACCCAATAGTAGAGCTCAAGATAGGTCTTCCAATTTGTAGGTTCCCATTGATATTGGCCCTTCCTCGCCCTGGAGCAAATCTCACATTGGAAGCCTCTGTACGTCCTTTTTCAAGGCCAAATCCAGGAGCAGCACGGTATGGGGCCACAGCACCCACTTGAGCTTCCATTCGATGGCGTGGTCTCCATTTATCACGAGATTCAGTGTCACGTTCAGAACCCACCCGGTTAATAACACCAGAGGATTGTTTTTCAACATAAGCATCTTCCTTCTCAACGTCATTCCTTTTGTCACTTCGTAAATCCTTCTCCTTATCTTCAGGTCCCCATCTTGATGACCACTTGTTCTCTCTTCGAGACTCATGGCCAGAACCCCGACTATCATGCCAACGGTCAGAAGACAAGGCTCTATTATCAGGTGTTGAGGGGATTTCTGAGCGACGATCTTCTTTTCTGCGATCTCTTCTCCCAAGTAAGCTTGTTTCCCTCTCCTCTTCACGCCAACGGCGACTAATGTCAACATCTGGGACAGTCCTCCTCCAATCTTTCTTGTCTTGAGACCCATCCAAACGCCAACTATCTTTCAGTATGGGATCAGTAGCGTTCCCCTGGAACAAAGAACCAAGCAGATCATTACCCTAATCAATTTTCGCAGTGGAACAAGACAATATGAAAAGATAAAAGATAACAGACATGGCATAGAGTAGTGTTTAACATTATCATACATTGCAGCAGAAAAAACACTGCTTCTAATTTAAAAACATAAATAAATCTAACATAAACTATTCTATAAAAAATGAAATAAGTAAGAAAAGGAAAAAATAAACCTCCTTCACAATTGTAAGGATGTAAGAGAACATGACCAAATAACTATTGAATGGTACTGGTTCTTCCAAGAAACATGAGACTTCTTTGCTATCTAGATTCCCCCTTTTACGTTTAGAGAAGAGCAAAATCTTCACACTTAACAAAAAATAGAAAATAATAAAAATGCATAGTGGCTCCAACAATGATGATCAAGAACATCTAAATCAATACTACTGGCCCTAACAACAATAAATATTTCATGTCTGTCAAGTCATGAAACGCCATTATTCTCTGGAAGAATCTACAAAATTTGAAAAATCAATGTGCAGATACACTATAAGTGAGTGAAGTCTTACAACACATTAGAACCCTAGAACTTTGCAATCAGTAACCACCAAACCCAAAACTCATCACAATACACCAAGGTAATAACCAATTCCCTCTCACAGATGCATTGCTCATTGACTTACCCACTATGAGAAAGAAGGGGGAAGGGGGGATCAAATAATATGTGCGTGATTAAATTAATTTGTCAACTACGGGTCTGCTGCTGTTATGGAATTCAGCTTCATAATACTGTCAACTACCCCTGATAAATCGATATTCACACCAAGATGTAAAATACATTTCAGAAACGACCACAAAAGTTAGTCAGAGCATAGTAAAAAAATTGCACAAGCACCAAGATACAAGATCAGATCTTCAGTCTCCAGAACAATAATTAATTGTAATATAGAGCCTCAATGGGCAAATAAATTAAGTGAAAAGGCAATTAAACTTCACAGACAGTTTCAACCGATCCAAAAGAGTAGGTGTAGCATACCACCACAGTGTTGGTAGATGATACCCTAGCGTCAATGGGTTTGGAGTAGAGCCATTGTGGAGATAAGGGTATGCTGTTGTCAGATGACATTTGATCTGAAAGAAAAATCAATTGTCAACCAATCCTCTTCACCTAATATGCAAAATGAGAGAAATGCAGCTAAATTGTTTAATTACAGTTAAGTTACGCTTTCACAAGGGTTAACAGGTACCTTTCAAATCATCAAGTACGCCAGCAATAACTTTCTCCCCACCATGCCCTCCCAATGCTTCATCTGACCAAACAAAAAGCCAAATGTTGAGCATGCAAACAGAGAAGTAAATCCACGATATCAATAAACTTAGCCTAATGAACTTAAACGTCAAGAGAAACGCCAGCATTTGCGATTACATAATGCCAGGAAAACTAAAATAATAGACTAAATCCATGAAAGCGTGTAATCAATCTATCATTCTGACTTCCCTGCTGCTGAAAACAGCGCCCCCCCCCCC
>QFDD01006270.1:0-14670 GCA_006871305.1 Vachellia collinsii | reverse complement strand
GCACTTATGTCGCGACATGGATAATTTGCGTCGCGACATGGATCATTTGTGTCGCGACATGGATCATTTGAGTCGCGACATGGAGCATTTGCGTCGCGACATGGAGCATTCATGTCGCGACATAATAGTGGCAGAGGGCTCCTGTGATTATTATTAGCTCTTGATGAACTTGTGGCTCCTTCTATACTCCATTTTGGGTCTTCAAATCTCCTCCAAATGCCTACAAATAAAGGCAAAGATATTTGTAGAAGTTAAATGAATTAAAGATCAAGGCATTCACAGTTTGGATGAGATAAATGACCCATTTTTACCCTTAACTAAGTACAATGCTATGCATGAATCAATATAATCAATAATGGTATAAATGCATGCAAAATAAGGGTAAAGGTGTTATAAAACACCATAAAACACTCAAGAAAACCATGTAAATATTGGGTTCTATCACTCTGCCTGCTTTCCTTCACCCCTATTCTGAAGAGAGGTCTCGCCTGAAAAAGTTAATACCACGGGGTGAGACATTACGTCCCCATAACCAAAATTAATCTATAATATATACAAGAAAGGAATGTAAGCCAGCGAAGCAGGTTTATCAACAGTCACATTAATAATTTCAAAAATAAAATCATACATAATACTTTCAATAATCAGACCCGTCCCCACTCATTCATCCTGCTCCTCCTTTATCTTCTAGACGTGGTACAGCCTATCAGTGCTAGTATACCCGGCCAAAAGTTAGCTAGTCACTTCAAGAACATTGTCCCCTTCCATGTCACCACCAATATACCGTAACAGGAAGGTGTCCACCCAAAACACCCAACTCAAATCTGGCCCAGGAATGAGAGAACCGATGGGCACACTATTCAACCGCATCTCTTCCACACAACCCAATATACCCCATAACACAATATAACATATTCAATATAATACACTTTTCTTTTATCAACATCTCACAACAAATAACATCATGCATAAGTCACAATCATCTCAACAGCAATATTATCACTCATAAACACATTTCATATATACAAATTGGAAAATACACTGCTTCACTGAAATTTGGTAAATATTCAAACATATGCATACCTTTTCAAAAACATATAAATAATATAAAAGAAAGTAAGGTCTCAAAAACACCTTACAGTCCATAAAGTGCATATAAAATAAATTAATCCTGGTTACCTCAACTCCAAGCTTAACCTTGAATACTTTAGAAGCCAAGAGTACAATTCACAATTCCGAATCACACACACCAATCTACGCAATAATATAAAAACAAATTTAATACATAATTTACATAATTAACATGCTTAACCAACCTAAAAGTTTTGGATTAATTACACAAAATTACAAATTTTGTATTCTGCTCTCAATCAATTGTTCTCACTTCAATTTTATACTTTTCCTAACTCAAATAATTAATTTGAATCAGAATTTAACATCAAATGCATGTTGTTGTACAAAAATGCCAGTTTGAGATCTAGATTTTCAACATAAGATATCAACAATACTCCCGATAACTCCAAATAAGTTGTTTAATACAATTTTACTCTGAAAAATAATTTTGAAATTAAAAACAATGGATCTGGTACTAAAAAAATTATTATAAAATCATAAAACAGCTAAATCAAAAATATAATATAATAAGAACCATCTATTAATATCCTTCTACATTTCTATGACCTCATATTGTCAAAAATCACAACTTTTCAAAATTCAAACACTAAAAATTTTCTCTAATCAGCACAAAATTATCACCATCTGAAAGCGAAAAATATACAGAACAATTTTTATGAAGGAAGTTTGATGATTAGAAGGAGTTTTGCATACCAAAATAAACTCTAAAGGAATATGTTTGCTTGATAGCGTCGGCGGCGAGGGAGGAGAGAAAACGCACGCGTACGGACAGTGCAAGACGCATGCTAACCCTTTTTATGAAATTTTGGTTGAAAATAAGACATATGGCCCAAAGGAAAATTTACAATATAAAACCCCATGTTCTCTTTTTTTCATTTTTTTATTTATCTTATTATTATTATTTTCATACATTTCATTTTTTCTATAATATTAAATTATATTAATCAAATAAATATAAGATAATTTTTAATTATAATAAAATAAATATTTTCTAATAATAACTTTAAAAATAAAATTTTTAGGACGTTACATTTACCAAAGAAACTTAGTGTAGCATTGCTCTGCCTAATCAATTTTGAAATGTGATAGCCCAAGGCTAGTTTTCAAGAGGAATTTCCCATCATTTGAGCCTTGTTTACTTTATTCACTACATAATCCCAAAAATTCAAAAACAAGTACATTTGTATATTTTCTTTTAGTTACAACCATGCTTGAAATCCAAAACCCCTTTTTAAATTCAGTTTTGCATTTTATGACACCTAGTTAGCTTAGATCATCAATAAAAGGCTTCGGTTAAGTGAACGACTCAGGGTTGCACCTATAATGCATCCTTAGATAAATATTTTTGATTCGGTCTTCATGGGAAAAGATTTCAAAAGACAAATTGCGAATCAAATGGAGCCGTTGTCGGGGAGCCAAGCTATTGGTTTTTAGGTTAACTTGTGTCATTTGCCTTGCTATCAAGTTTGGGGATTGAGAGCCTTTGTAACGGTGCATTTTTGGTAGATATGTTATTTTATTCATAGAATAGTTTTGCATTTTGCATAGCATAAAAAAGTTTTCAAGGAATACAAAGATACTTATTTTCTTCATTTTCCATACTGTGCATTCTGCATTTCAGTATTCTATCACAAGCTATCTGTGGTAGTTCATCGCAGCCATCTTTACACTTCACCTCGGCCAACTAGTTTTAAATGGAAGGAAACCATTTCGGGTGTACTTCATCGCGGCCAACTTATAACTTCTCCGTAGCCAACTTGTGTTTCTGTAAACCATATTCGGCCTTGGGACCACTTCACCGTAGCTAACTCCTCATTTCACCATGGCCAACCTCATTTTAAAAACCCTTCATTCCTTTTTGACTACCTTTACCACGGCGTACTTTCCTCTTCACCATGGCCATCCTTGTTTTTGTCAGTTTTGGTCTGTTTTTTTTTATTTTATGCGCATAAAATACACTCACATGCACCGATACACTTGCATCCACCTCATTTCATCCTTTGTACTTGAATTGTTTGCTGCAAGTCAATTTTGTTTCTTCTTCTCTTATTGATTTATCCTTGTAAGCCCACAGAACCAAGATCACCCCCTATAACCTTGAGATTGAGAAGATTCTATGAAAAATTCATAAGGAGAAAAGAGCAGAGGGCACAAGTAAGTCAATTAGAGAGGAAGAGGAAATAGTAGAAGAACCCGTTCCTTCAAGTAGAAGAAGAGAACAAATAGAAGAAATCATGGCTGACAATCCACCAAACCCACCTAACCCTAACCTTAATGTAAATCAACGTGGAAATGGTGAAGGAGAACGTATATGAGAGAACAATGGAAACAATAGAAGGAGGACCATTAGGGAAGCCACAACTTCTGATGTGAATTATGACCCTTTTACAGCAGCATGTCCAAATTTTGATGTGAATTTTAAGATCAAAGGATTGCTTATTAACTCTCTTCCTAAATTTCATGGCTTGACAGGGGATGACTCCTACATCCACTTGCAGACAGTATCCATGATTTTCCAAAGTATGAAGCCGGTGGGAGCCTCTCTTGATCAAGTTCTATGGAAGGTCTTTCATCTATCCTTGAAGGGTAAAGCAAGGGAGTGGTATATGAGCCTCCTGAGGCATGTAGGGAATGCATATTAGATTTGGGGAAATTTGAGAAAAGTTTTCTTGGAGAAGTGCTTTCCGACCTCTAGAACTTCATCGATCAGGAAAGAGATATATTCAGCTAGACATGAATGTGGTGAGTGTCTATACGATTGATGCAATTCATTCCAAGACCTTCTCTTGAGATGCCTCATCATCAAATCCTGGATGAACAATTGGTGCAGTATTTCTATGATGGGCTTAAGAGTCAAGATAAAGGCATTTGGATGCCACTTCAAGAGGGTTGTTAATTAACCTCACTGCTGAAGAAGCATGGGAGTTGATAAAGAAAATGTCATTGAACCATCAGCAATATAGTATAAGAGACATTCTAGGAGTGCATGAGCTAGGGACATCCGTGGCACATAATAGGAGAATGGACACTTTGGAGTCCAAGGTCACCTCTCAATTGTCTATCTTGATTGTAAAACTGAAAAATTTGAATATGAATTGGCCTCAGCAATCTATGGACATTATTGCACCTAGTTGTGACCATTGTGGTTCGGTGATGCACATCACCATCATATGTCCAGGCCAATATGAGGAAGTGTCTACGGTTTACCAACGGCGTCCAAACGAAAAGTGGGACCCCTACTCTAACACCTATAATGAAGGGTGGATAGCTAATTTGAAATTTGGATGGAGGAACGAAAAAGGCAGAATGCCAAATAGATTTCAGCAGAGTGGAGGAGCTTGATCGGACTCGGTTTGTCGCCTTCCGGTTTGATACAAAATGATTGCTCCAAATTAATGCAGTATAGTGGGCAACCAATCGTTCTTCTCGAGGAGCGGTTTATTGGCTATCCTAGTCTAAATTGGTTATGAAAAACATGTTGAACTTGGGTATGAAAAGGGGGTTTTGGTTTATGGAAACTATGGTGTTATAACTCAAAAATGCAAGAAGTAAATCTTTTTGGTATTTTTGTTTAAAAATGGATTGGTTGAATTAAATCAAAGATGCGAAGAGATAGGCCCTTGGTGATGGGAACTCGACTGTCATTGCTCTAAAAAATGATATGGAAGGTTATAACTCTCTAAGTCTAGATAAAAACCCCAAGCAATCACTTAGGTCCAATGCTTTAATTAATGAAAACTCACTTGGATCCAAGTTAATTACCACCTCTTAAAACATTGTTTAAAACCACTTAGAGTGTAATTGAATGGATGATGCAAATGCTCCAATGATTGTCAATCAACAACCAAAGAATCCAAACACACACATTAACTATCTACAATCATTGACAATTAATTGATTGGATTAATCACAACTGCAAAGCACATATGTAATTCAACATAAACACACCATCCAATCCAAATACATAGTCCAATCACAACATCACAGATCTGTAATCTTGATTTACATGGTAGTAGAAATTTCTAGATCTAGAAATAACCAACACAAGTTCAACAAAGATTAAGACTAAGAAAAACTCCCCTAGTGTGCTCATGAGCTCAAGCTCCGTTCCCTCACCAAGAGACTAAGGATTTAGCCTCTCATTGCTTCCAAAACGCAGCTATCACTACATATATGTTCTGCCATGAGAGATACTACAAAAAGGAGTGGAAAATATGGAGAAGAAGGTAGTGAAACTGGTTTGAATGGACTGGAGGTGCAGAAAATGGTTGAGAAATGAAGAAAATGGAAGAGGAAATGGATGGGGAAGTTGGAGTTGAGAGAAAGCAGTGCTGGAGACTCTCCTCTGCAAATCTGCAGAGTGGGAGCGTCCCTCAGTTTGTGGTGGCTAACCCCCTCTATGTAGCAGATGAGTGACCTAATTCAAAACGCGTGGCTTCAGCAATAAGCACTTATGTCGCGACCTGGTTACAGTCATGTCATGACCTAAGGTAACTGCGTTGGGACATGTTCTGGAAATACATAAAAGTCACGACATAATAGTGGCAGAGGGCTCCTATGATTATTATTAGCTCTTGATGAACTTGTGGCTCCTTCTATACTCCATTTTGGGTCTTCAAATCTCCTCCAAATGCCTACAAATAAAGGCAAAGAGCTTTGTAGAAGTTAAATGAATTATAGATCAAGGCATTCACAGTTTGGATGAGATAAATGACCCATTTTTACCCTTAACTAAGTATAATGCAATGCATGAATCAATACAATCAATAATGGTATTAATGCATGTAAAATAAGGGTAAAAGTGTTACAAAACACCATAAAACGCTCAAGAAAACCATGTAAATATTGGGTTCTATCAGAGCTAGACCATCAAATTCTCAATTCCAAAACCCACAGAAAGCCTTGACCAATCCACTAAAGGAGGATACAAACTAGCTCTTGCATAACATGTGGTGTTGATGAAAAAGTAGCAAACATCGAATGCAAATCAGTTCAATTCAATTGCATCCCTCATTTAGCAAGACTTCATGAAGAATGATGCCAGATTTGCCTCGTTAAAGAAACGAATAGAGCAATGGGAGACCAAGGCTGAGAATCTAAATTCATATGTCACCAAGCTCTCCAACAATATGAGTGAACAGCAAGCAAGGAGTAGTGGGTCTATCCCTTGAAACACAGTTATCAATCATAAGGGGCTTAACGCCATCAACCTTTAAAGTGGGAGACAAGTGCAGTTTGTAAACAAAACTGAAGATGGGAATGATGAAGAGCTAGATGTTGAAGAACTTTCCCCTCAAGCACCAATGGCCAAGAATTCTAAAAGTGCTAAGGAGAAAGTGTTGTTGGCTAGAAAAGAGAATTCATTTGAGGGGAATGGAGGACCAGATGAACAAGGACTTGCATCATCAAAGGAGCAGCCAAAGCATAGTCAGTGGGGAGCCAATTCAACAATAGGTAAGGAGGTAAATATTCATGAACTTCCTTTTCCTAATTCCTATATGATGGTAAGGAACTAGCTGAAGCAAAAAATGAAAAGGATGTTTTTTATCTCTTTAGTAGAGTTGAGGTAAATATTCCCCTGCTTGACTTGGTTAACGAGTTCCAGCCTATGATAGATATCTCAAAGACATGTGCACTAATAGGAGAAAAGTTAGGCCAAATGAGAGCATATAGGTTAGTTCAAATGTGTCAGATCTATTCAAACCTTAAGTCCCTGTCAAGTGTCAGGATCCTAGGTCTTTCACCATCCCATGTACTATATAGGTAACATTAACATAGGGGGTGCTCTGCTAGATCTAGGGGTAGTGATAAATGTGATGCCTAAGTCTGTCTATGGTTCACTTGGAGTGAAGACCCTCAAGTCCACTATAGTAGTACTCCAATTAGTAGACATAACCATTAGGTATCTCAAGGGGATTATAGAGGACATATTAGTCAAGATCAAGGATCTAGTTTTTCCAGCTGATTTCTATGTGCTTGACATGTCCATAGAGAATATTCATGACTCCACCTTAATCCTAAGTAGGCCCTTTTTGAGGACTGCTAATACTATTATAGCATGAAAGAGGGGAGTATTACAATGGAGGTTGGGGATTATAAAATTTATTTTAACATGTATCAAGCCATAAAACATCCCTATGAAGATTATTCTTTTCTAGGTATAAATGCTATTGACATTGCCATTGATGATGCATGCCTTGAACATGAGCTGCATGGTAAATCCACATGCTTTGATTCTAGTAATGAAAATGCTTCTGTTTCTCCCTTTTTATCTCTTTATTATTTCTCTTCTATTTGCTCATGCAGAAATGACGTGACATGCCTTAATTGTACTATTGTTAATTGCATGCTTTCCATTCTGCATACATTGACTGTATCATCCACTGACTCACAGATAAGCTCTATATCATCTATAGTTAGTGATGATACCCTAGAAGAAGAGCTGTTGGCTAGTGTTTTAGGTTACTATTGTACCGTGGAAGTTGGATCATCACAAGGATCATCAGTGCATAAAGAAAAGGGAGATGGATTGCAACCAGACTTGCCACCAACTCGTTTAGTGCGGAGATACTTGGAGCCTGATAACTATTCATCTCTCTTTAAATCTTCTAATTTTCATTCCTTTGATTCTCTTCACCCCCTACAATATTTGAATGCGTGGTTATTCAGTGATAATGTAGGTGTACAAGGGATTCCATCCAAGGCCGTTGCTGTAGATCGACTAGAAATCGATTCAATGCTTGGAGAAGAGGGAAATTGTAACCTTAATGCACTGATTCCTTTGATTCTCTCATTATTGCTTTTTAGATGGGTTTTTTGGGAACTTTCAAGTACTAATTGCACTAGAGGATCAGGAAAATACCACATTAACATGTCTGTTTGGTACCTTTGCCTATCGAAGGATGCCTTTCAAATTATGTAATACATTAGGAACATTCTAGTGCTGCATGATGGCTGTTTTTTGTGATTTTCAAGAGGAATGTATGGAGGTATTCATAGTTGATTTTACGGTCTATGGTTGTTCCTTTGATGATTGTCTAGCCAACCTTGAAAAAGTTTTGAAAAGGTGCATTGAAAAAAATCTGATTTTAAACTTTGAGAAATACCATTTCATGGTCAATAAGGGTATAGTGCTAGGTCATTTAATTTCAAGCAAGGGCTCGAGGTTGACAAGGCCAAAATTGAGGTGATCTCATCGTTGCCTTACCCAATGTGTGTTAAAGACACTCGCTCATTCTTGGGACATGCAGGGTTTTATAGGCGCTTTATCAAAGATTTTAGCAGAATTGCTTTGCCTCTTTCTAAACTACTGCAGAAAGATGCAAAGTTTGATTTTGGTGATGCTTGTCATGGTACATTTGATGAATTAAAAGCTAGACTCATTTCTCCACCACTATTGGATACACCTAATTGTAGCTTACCTTTTGAGTTATTATGTGATGAGTTGAATTTCTCTGTAGCAGCGATGCATGGGCAAATAAAAGATAAACTCTCACAAGTTATTGCTTACGCCTCCAAAACATTGGATTTGGCTCAAGTGAACTATACCACAACCAAAAAGGAGCTATTTGCCATTGTTTTTGTTTTGGAGAAGTTTAGACCTTATCTGTTAAATTCTCATGTGATTGTCTTTATTGACCATGCAATTTTATGCTACTTACAGAAGAAATCACAGTCCAAACCCCAATTGATAAGATGGGCCTTGTTTCTTCAGGAGTTTGACATTGAAATAAAAGACAAACCTGGGGCGGTGAACTAAGTAGTTGATCATTTGAGTAGGCTTCCGAATGAAACAAAGGGAGTAGACCCTTCTGAACTCATTTGCGATTCATTTCCAGATTCAGCTTTGTGTGCTTTAATTTCAAAAGAGCCTTGGTAAGCACACATAGTTAATTATCTCATATTTGGACTCACCCCACCTTATATGTCCAAATTGTAGGCACCAAAGCTATGTAACGATTCTCGACACTACATATGGGATGCCCCTCACTTGTGGCGAATGTAAAGTGACCAAGTGATCAAAAAGTGTGTGCTTGATGAGGAGTTTGACCCAATACTTTTAGCTTGCCACTCTATGGTTTGTGGTGGTCATTTTAGTGCAAAGAGAACATCTACAAAAATTTTAGACTTCAGTTTTTACTAGCCTACCCTTTCAAAGATTCTTACATGTTTAGTCGCTCATGTGACAAGTGTTAGCATTTTGGGGGGTTAGGAAAATGACATGAGATGCCCTAACAACCTTTGTTATTCTGTGAGATTTTCGATGTATGGGGTATTGACTTTATAGGTCCTTTCGTCCATCCTTTTGGCTTTGTGTACATCCTTCTAATAGTAGATTATGTTTCTAAATGGATAGAGGCCATTCCTATTAGAAAAGATGATGCCCAAATGGTTTCAAAACTTATTAAATCAAACATTTTTTGTAGGTTCAGGGTGCTTAAGGCCATAGTGAGTGATAGAGGTACCCACTTCTACAATAGGGTCATTACCAATTTGTTTCCTTAATTAAGAGTCACTCTCAAAACCTCAACTGCATACCATCCACAAACCAATGGCAAAGCTGAAGTACCAAATAGAGAGGTAAAACATATCCTGGAGAAGATGATTAAGCCATCC
This sequence comes from Vachellia collinsii, assembly GCA_006871305.1. NCBI lineage: Eukaryota > Viridiplantae > Streptophyta > Magnoliopsida > Fabales > Fabaceae > Vachellia > Vachellia collinsii. The sequence continues at coordinate 4,920 of QFDD01006270.1, read as the reverse complement.
AGAAGGATTGGAGCTTACACTTGGAGGAGGCATGTGGGCTTATAAGACTGTGTTTAAGTCACCAATTGAGATATCCCCTTACTGGTTGATTTTTGGGAAAGCTTGTTATTTACAAGTGGAGATAGAGCATATGGCTTATTGGGCGGTCAAGTAGTGCAACATGGATATGGGATCCTTTAGGACAGATAGGAAGTTGCAACTATAGGAGTTAGAAGAGTTGAGGCTAGAAGATTACGAGAATGCTCGCCTGTATAAGGAAAAAATGAAGCTAATACATGACAAGGGGCTTCTCAAAAAGAACTTCAAAGAAGGAGACTAAGTACTACTACTATTCAAGGCCTGTTTCACCTTCAAGCTGGGTAAATTCAATGACTGATGGGATGGGCCTACTTGGTTGCTAAAGTCCACAGTTTTGGAATGGTGGAGCTTCTGGATGAATAAACTAGAGCCACATTTAAAGTCAATGGACATCTCATGAAGCTATACCATGAGAACCACAAGCCCCATGATTCTCAAGTCATTTCTTTCCTTCGCTTCTTCCCTTGCTTTTGCCATGATTTTGTTTATTACATGTTTTGGTGCATTAGTATATGGGACAAGTGTGGGGGAGGAACACTTCAGTAGGAAAGTAGAGTAACTTTACCTTAGTTTGTAGTTTTCAAATTTAATAACACTTTCCCATTACCCAGTGTCTTGTTGTTGCCTTGATCAGGTCTAGTTAATTGTAGAGACTCTAATTTTTCCAATTGTCCATTGTGCATATCTTTTGATTAAGTATTGTTCTCATTTAGGCACTAAGAGTTTCTTAAGCATCCAGTTGTTGTTTTTGTGTGATTTTTTTTCTATTGTGTGGTTGGACCTCTAAACTTTACCTATTGAGAGACTTTCACTATGGCTAACTAGAGGTTTCACCGCAGCGATGTCTCCTTGATGCTATGCTTGTTGCTCTCGGGCATGCTTCGTTGTAGCAACCTTATATCTTTGCCACGGTGATGAGCGTATTCTAGCTTAGTTCCCTCTTGGGTGATGTTTTCCGCGGTGCTCTATGAACTTTGCCATGGCGATCCATTTCTTCCATTTTGGCTTTTGGCTAGGGATATGTTCGCTGTGATGAACTAAAGGCCTTGCTATGAAACCCCGATAAGCATTGGTATTTCATTCCTTCCCCTTTTCCTTCTCATTTATCTCTCTCCTCCACCACGCCAACCCTTCCCATTTCCCCATGTCTCCAGCCATTACACTTCCTTCCGTCTTTGTCGCTTACTCTTCTTATTCCACTCAACTTCCTCTACCCTTTCATCATACGTTCTTCCTTTTTCACCCCCATACCCTACCATTTTCCCTATTATCCTCCATACTATCTCTTGTCTCCAACTAGTTCTCCACCCCAAGGATCACAGCTGCCATCCTCTTGCTTTGCCTCTTCCATTGGTTGGTATACCTCTGATCTTCCTTCTCTTGTTGTTTTTCTTTCGGATTGTTAAGTTCTTGTTTTGGGTTTCTATTTCTTTTGAACTTAGTTTTTATTGTTTATTGCAGTTATTTATTTTTTGTTCTTTGTTCCCTAGTTTGTGATTCCCTTCCCAGTCAATCATGCCAAAAACCAAAAATCCTTCCACTCCTCATTCCCCCGATGTTAAGTATGAGCCCCCCTATGAGGTGCTCTTTGAAAAAATTGATAAGTGACCTTTGCACAAAGAGAGAGAGTTTCCCCTTAAGCTAGAGGATGACCCTTTCATCCACTGAATTAAGGCCTTGGGCTTGATAGTTTGATTGCCCATTGAAAGGGTGGAAATTTCATGTTCGTCCATCACTTTTACACTTATGCTAGGTTCTACAAAGCCCTTTACATTGAATTCTGTGAGGTAGCCCAGTACTTTGCTATGACTCAATCCCTTATTAGGAAAGACTTGGGCCTTCCATACTATGGAACCAACCATTTTAGATGACTCATGAATGCCTACCCCTCAAAGCAGATTCTCCAGACATTAGTCAAACTGAATGCCTCTTGGTTTAGACGTCAGGGTTTTGAGATGTATCTTAAGTAAAATGATCTAAAGATGGAGACCAAACCATTTCTCCAACTTGTGTGTAGCAACATCCTCCCTACTTGTTACCTCTAGGAAATTCCCAGGAAACCAGCCTTGTGCGTTTACCTCCTCATGATGGGACTTGAGTTTGATATTGCTAATCTCATCTACTCCACCCTTTATGATGCCATCCACACCCCAAAACTTTCAAATGCCATTATATTCCTCCACCTCATCTCTGAGCTCTCCATCAAGGTTGGTATTCTCGAGCAGCCTGACGACCCTTACTTCGACCCCTCCATCCCTTTCAAATACAAACACTTGAAACCACCTACCATTCCCCAACCACCCCCTCCTATCCTTGTATTGTTGCACCGTAGGTACATGTTCTGTAGGCTACTTCTGACCAAGTCACTTGGGAGTCTCTCTCTATGGATTTCCAACAGTTTCACCTCACCGTCCTTCAGTAGCTTATAGATGTCCAAAGGTACAGGCATAGGATGGACACCCTGATTGTAGAGCACTTGCATTTCCAGCTACCTCCTGAAGAGGATGATTTGTTGAATGCGACAGGGATGTCTGGAGCTGGTTCATCTTCAATGGGACCAAATGAGGGCAGGGATGAGAAAGAGGAAGCCATGTAGCTTTAGTTTTCTTTCTCTGTCTTTTGTTTTCCTTTTGTTGTTTGTTTGAGTTCGGCTAGATCCTTTTGTAAATACTCCTGTTTGCCTACTACTTTCCAGTACTTTCGTGTATTGTTTGTGTTGCAATGCATAGTTTGGACTTTCCTGTTCTTGTTGGTTCACATCTTGATTTTCCCTTATGCTTTCATTCTTTTCATTGAGGACAATGCTATGTTTAAGTGTAGGGGAGATTCATGTTATTTTGGGGAAGTTCAGCCTGCCATACTCTTGAAATATAGGAAATTCTGCATGTACATCTGTGGAGATATGAAATTGGTCAAGAAAAAAGTGTTTACTAACCACCTTTGCCATGGCCAACTTATGGTTTCGTTGTGACAAAGTTATGAAAATCTCTTATTTTTTCCTTCTCGGCCATAGTTTGCCATGGCCAACTTTCGGTGTTGCCACTACGAAGTTATGCCTAACTTCAAAGTCACCCTCTCGGGTGTATGTCACCATGGCAATGTCCTGTGTTCACCGTAGCGATGGGTCATCCTTTCAAAACAAATATATATAAATAAATAATATTTAAATAATAAAATTTTGCTATTGCAATTTCACGATCCCTTACTTCAAAATTTGACCATTTTAGACTTTGATTACTTCTAGACAATTTCATATATGTATAAGTTTGATTATTCACTTGCGCTTCTGGAAACCAACCATGTCTTAAATAAAAGTGATTTATAGCTAGCTACACTTTGAAGGTTTTCAATTGTGTAGTAAATGAAGGTGTGTGTTATCGATAGCGCTGCGAGTTTTTAAACCTTGAGAATGAGTAATTGAGATGTTTACCTTATCGTGAGGATTATTGGGACATAATTCATTTAAGTGTGTGAGTCTGCTTGGATTCTTTTCTCTCTAGAACTTGTTTTAGTTCTTAATCGAGGCTTGATGAACTTATAGTTTGTGAACATGATAGAGGCATTCATTTTGAAACCTTCAAACCAAAACACAAGCCCAAAACACCTTATCATTGCCACCCTTTTGAGCCATCATTTCTTGAGTACTTGAGAAATTTGATAAGTATGATAATTTATATTCTTGATTAGCCTTAAGTGATTAATTCTATATTCTCTTTGGAAAAGAAGAAGAAGAAGAAGAAGAAGAGGGTGAGTGTATGTGTATACAAGTGCATGCATATATAAAATTCCCGAAAAAAAAAAGAAAAAGAGAGAGAGAGAGACATAAATATATATAAAATAATAAGATATATATATATTATCCTTTTTGATTGAAATTTATTATGATGAAGATCTTACCTGTAATGCTGAGTACTCAAGATTCTTTCTTAAGGCCCATCTATGGCATTTGACCTCTTCCATCCATTACAACCCTTAAGTCCTCTTGATTTTCATTATGTAGTTCTTGTAGTAGAGAGGTAGAACTATTACAAGCTTATGGTAGAGAATGAGCTAAGCAGACTATAGTGAAATTATCCTGAGACATGTGAATAGAGAGCTTAAACATATATCTCTGAGTGAGGTCTCTTTTATTCAATCTCTTGATTTAAATTGTCGTAGTAACTATCTTCTTAGTGTCCCTTGATTTACTTCTATTAAATTATGAGGTGTTGTGGCCAGCATATCTTTTTATTTTCCTTAAAGCATGGGCAGTGATTCTAGTTGCACTTGCTTTACATTGAATATTTCCTAAACTTTGTCCAGGTGTACAAAGGTCTAAGTGCGGGGGAATTTGATTGAGCTCTATTTGTTTTTAAATTTCCATGTTATTTTCAAGGTATTTCGCATAATTCTTGGCCCATTTTTTTTTATCATAATTGTGCTTAATTGGAAGTTAGAGTCTCAGTTCTTAATCAGCCTAGTTTAAGGTAGAATTTCCATTAATTAATTACTAACTTCATTCAAAGCAAATTCTGGGTAATCAATACTTTAAACTATTGTTGTTCGATGCATAGTACTTTGGCTGGAGCCAAGAGTAAAGAATAGCACACATGAATTGCAAGAAGAACTGCACTAAAGCATTTCGCCATGGTGAAGAAGCACACTCTACCACCTACCTCTATGCCAAAGTTCACCATGGCTTTTCATTCTGAGACCCAGAGCTATGTGAACCAACTCCTTCTGGCTGCTGCTGAGTATTTTACTGGGAAATCTCTAGATATAGCAGTGGCTGCTCTGAAGGACTCAGTAGATTCTCTACAGGTTTCAGTGGACTCTAGGCTCTCCTCTCTGGAAGGGAGGATG
>QFDD01006269.1:0-15318 GCA_006871305.1 Vachellia collinsii | reverse complement strand
ATGTCAGAGGCATCAGTTTCGACAATTTTGTACGCGTTTGGATCAGGAAGGTTTAGACAGGGAAGTGTCTTAACCTGCAATTTGATTTGTTTGACAATATTTGAATGGACATCCGTCCATGGAGGAGGATTATTTTTGAGACGATCATGAAGAGGTTTTAGGAAGTTACTCAGATGAGGAATAAAATCCGCAACATAGTTTAAGCATCCTAAGAATCGTTGGAGTTGAGTTTTATCAATTATTTGATCAGGAAATTTATCAGCAAACTGGATTGCTCGCTCAATTGGATTGATAGATCCTTGATATATCCAATGACCAAGAAACCTAATTTTTGTTTGAAATAAGCTAATTTTAGGTCTTGAAATAACTAGACCATTATTTTCAGCAATACGTATAAATTTTTCAATATGTTGAAAGTGTTGTTCTACCGAATTTGAGTATATTATAATATAATATAATATATATATATTTTTTCCTACTTTCTTTGACTTTCCTACTCCTTGTACCTTCCTTCTTTCCTTTTTCCTTGTTTGCCGCCATTTTGTCTCCTTTCCTCTCCGTGAGTCACCATGTATAATATATAATATAATAATATATATTATTATATTATTTAATTTACTTTTTTTTTGGGTAAACCAGGGTATCCACCGGAGCGAGCCCGATGACTAATCCCTCGGGTATTGTCGGGCCCATGATGGGGGCGACCCTCCCAACGGAGTTTTTTCCATACACGCCGTCCCAAGGATCGAACCCAGGACTAGAGCGCTTAAGGGACGCAAGCCCCTTACCACTTGCGCCAACTCGCGTTGGTATTTAATTTACTTTTAACTATTCATTTTTTTTTTACTTTCCTTTCCTTTTGTATTTGCCTTTCCTTTTCCAATAAGCACAAAATACTATAAGATACTTCAATAAGTATCTTTCTTGAATTTGACCCTCTATGTGTATAATAATTTTTCTAATAAAGTTTTGGACTCTGTACTTATTTTTCTCAAATTTCCTTAAAAAATAAAATTATTCCCTTAAATAACTTTTGTCCCAAAACTTTATTCATACTTATCCAAAATATTGTAATTGGCTTCCAAAAGCATAATTTACAGTTTATATCAAATAAGTAAAATTTTGGGATGTTACAAATTACTCTTTCTACATTTTGAGTTGCACTGAACAATGCTTTAAGAAATGTTGTTTGACTTGGATTCAAGCAAATTTGCATTAATTGAACCATTGAACCTAAGTGATAGCTTAGGGTTTATTAATTGAACTCAGAAGGATTGACCTCCTATAACTAAGCCAAGGCAAGGATAGTTAAGCCTCCATCATTGAGAGTCTACTCACTATACTCCCTTTTAATCCAAATTTTACTTTCAATCACTGAAGAAAACACAAAAAAAAAATATTTTACTGCAAGTTTAGCATTTCATTCTGTAGCTTTAGACTAAATCCTCCTCACTTTGCAAATTCAATCTCAACAATGTTTTTTTAATTACCAATTTAGACTAGGATAGCCAATAAACCACTCCTCGAGAAGAACGATTGGTTGCCCACTATACTGCATTAATTTGGAGTAATCATTTTGTATCGAACCAGAAGGCGACAAAACCGTGTTCGATCAGCTATACAACAATAATAGCACCCTAAGCTCCTGACACCTTCCCTGAAGGACCTGCTTGAGAATTATCACTTGAAAAATGTTAAATCAACTGGGTGAGACGAAAGTCTCAGCAACCAACAAACCAACTTACTAAGCATACGAGTAAGTGTTCGAGAGGTGTCAATTGGAACAGATATGAAATAATCAAATTCTCACATACCTATACATACATACATATATTTCATATGTGTAACGCATAAACATACATTAGAGTTCACTAATTTCATTTATATTCTTCCTTATCTTCTCTCCTGTTTTATTTCCTATAACTGAACCTATAGGCTAGTACTGACCCATATGACTGGTAGTTAACTTACAAGTTCACCGATCAAGTGATATGGATTGGCCAGATCCACAGAGCATAAGACTGGACCATGGGTTCCCCCTCTAGTTCACTAGTGGGGTGTCAAGGCCCTATAATATAAACAAAGGGCTAAAAAAGCAACCAATGTGCATTTAGAGGCCTTCCACCTTATCTCCTCATATGTGCCATATTTACCCCCTTATCTCGTATGTAATATACTCCCTTCAAATCAACCGCCACCATTCCCTCTTAAATCGGTATTTACTAGATGTAACTACATGCATACACAAAACATATCACAATTTGTAATAATCCACATTCCTATTTTCTTTTCTTTTCTTTTTTTTTTTCCCTTTTACATTGCATAACTTCATATATTTATTCATCAGTTAACTATGTTTGGCAAACCTCTAAAAGTGCTTCTACAAGCATTTTCACGTAAGTTGAGATAAAACTCCTCTCACATATTTACTTCGGATTATGTAAAATCACTTTCGAAAGCTATTCCCAAATATGCACTTAAATCTCATATGACAAGTTTATAACAACATAGCAATTACAATAATATAATTCCATAGCTTTAAAGCATTTCAATACTATATTAAGTATGAAAATCACTCACAAACATGTTACAAGCATACATAATAAGTGGAAGTTAACTACCTCACGTCAAAGCAAGTGCACAATACCACAATAATTCATAGCCCAAAGCTCAAGTCACCAATAATACAATCAATCTACACAATTAATTTAATTATATATTAATATAATGATAATCAAAACTGTCATACCTGAATTTAATTAAATAAAACATTCTCCAAAAATTCCTAATATTCATATTTTTTTCATAAATCTCAAATCCAATTCATTACATAATCAGTATAGGTTTCAATGAACTAAAATAAGTCATGAAACTCATATTTAATCTGTATAATTGTTATATTTATCCCAAATAATAAACGGATTATATATAAAAAAATTATTTTAAATTCCCAATCCATCCATCATACAAATCTAAACTAGTTAGATCATACTATTATTTTATTTCTACAATCATATAGTTATCTATCGCTAAAACTCAAAATTTGACATAAACCCTGAACCAAAAATTTGTTCTATTGTTCAAACAAATTATACCATAAAATAGATTTAAAGTAGTAGGAAAATTTTTATGAAGGAAGTTTAGTAATTAAAGGTAGTTTTACATACCAAAATAAGTTTTAAACTTTGAAAAGCTTCAATGGGACGAACTGATGCAGCAAACACGAACAAATGAAAGGGGAGGCGGAATAAAACGAAAGCGAGGCCTAGCCTAACTAATTTTTAGGTAAAATTACATAATTGGACCCGTAAAAGAAAATTAGAATAAAGTACCCCATATCATAATCTTCTTTCCATTATCCCCTTTTTTTTCCTATTCTCTGTTCTTTATATATATATATATAATATTTATAAGATATATTGGAGTAAATACATATTATTCTAATAACCAAAAGATAAATTTTATTTCACCAAAAAAAAGATAAATTTTAATTATCATGGAATAACTATTTTCAATGATATTAAATTTTAGAAAAATATTTTTAGGATGTTACTTTATACAGCTCAATTATGTGGTCAGTTTTTAATTCTCTAGATTTGGTCTATTTCACATCTCATCATTCACACAAATTCAACACTTTCATTCATCAATCATTCATCACATCCCACACCTCTCTTCTGCTGGATGCTCAGGATGATAATGTTAGCTCACTTTCTCTCCCCAGATTTGCATCGTTCATCAAAGCATTATTAACAATTGCTGTAAGTTTATTTTAGTGATGTCAAAATAAATTATTATAATCTCAGTACGTAGGAGGAGTTTGCCTCTGTTTTTATGGGGAAATCAATAGATAAAACTGGTTTTACATGTCATTTTGTTGTGCTTGGTTGATTTTAGAAAAAAAAATATCTTCTTCTTCAATAGGTGATTGGTTTTTCTTATTCCTATTTGCTTGAACAATATTGTCACTAAGCATTCTTTTTTCTTTTCCTTGCTAAACTCTTATGTTGTAGGTGAGAATGACAATGGATTATAGGCCATTAAAGCTGAACGTAAGCTTTAAAAAAGATTTAGAGGGTTATATATAAACTTGGAAGCATAGACTTTTAAATCTGGCCAAAATCAAATAACCTTCCTTATCTTTTAAAACTTACAAATCACACACCCTTCAACTTTCATAGTTTGATATTTAACCCTTTACCGTTGAAATGGTCATTAAATCTAGAAGACTAGATATCACATCAGATTATCTGATAGATGACTTGTAATTTTTATTATTTCATTAGTTTTTTATAACTTAAAACTCATAATTGTACTAAAGACCATCTTTGTGATTCTTTCCATAATAATAATCCCTAACTCCAGCCTCTCCCAACACATGTTGCTTTTGCATTGTTGGCTTCCCACAATGCACAATGCAAGTATTGAATTTCAGAAACTGGAGGATGATGCCTGATTGAAGACCACCATTCAGAACTTGTGAAAGAAAGATGATAAATTAGGGATAAATAATACGCCCACTAAATTAATTAAAAAATGCCTAAATTTTGTTTAATGTTGTTGGTTTCAACCAGGGAATTAAGCAGCTGTTGCCCCCAGAACTTTATGAAGTAATTAATAGTTACTTAATTTGTTTGCATGCATAATTGGACTCATAGGTCACAAAACACATCATTAGTGGAATAGTGGTCATACGTCTTTACCCATTTGACTTTTTCTAATATAAAAGTTGTTTCCATAAATTGGGTGTTTTACTTTTGCTTTTTGTCACCGCAATAGGTATACAATAAAATATAATTACATTACCACAGGCAAGGCGGTCTGTTAAGGATCTAAGGCATGGTTTGTTTTGACCTTACTTATTTGTAAAAAAAGCTAGAGGAAACTTATTTAAAGGTCTAAATGTGTAAACAAGCAATGCACATTTTTTGCCTGTAAGCTTGTACACCTGTCGTCAAACCTATTTATACATTAAAAAATAAAATTATACTTATATTGTATATATTTATTTATTTTGTATATATAATGTTTATTTTTTTCATTGTATATTATAATTTGAAGATATAATTATATTTATATCTTATATATAAATTTATATTATACTTTTTCTTATTTTATTTTGAATAATTCAGATTGATTTATATAATTTTAGCCCCTTTTTTATCTGTTTTTGTCTGTGGCATGTTAATACATTTTTTTTAAAACAAAATTCAAGGCTTTTAACAGACTTCAAATCAAGTCATACTTCATTTAGGCTAGGCCTAGGCAAAAAAAATAAAAACTTATAAAAGGCCATTGGGTAGGTTTAGGTAAGGCTTATTAAGAATAAAGTCTGACCTGTTTCCAATCCTATTAATAATATTAAGTGCTTGTTTGGTTCAGGGGTGGAAGTTTAAATAAACCTATTTAACCTTTAAAAAGTGATTATGAAGCTTATTTATCGTGTTTGACTAATTTTTTATAAAATCCCGATCAGCTGCAATTTCACCCTCCCACCTCATTTTGAGCATAAGCGACAAGGGTGGGTTGCTTTTGCGTTTGAAAAATCCCAATAAAACTTCTGCAACAAAAATTTTTCCAATATGCTCTCCACTCCCTTCTCCCAAATTCTCTCCCCAAATATTTCTATGCACATACTTTACCTAAAATTACAGTCCTCGTTTTGGAGTTAATCATTATTAGCTGTTGCAGGGAGATGAAGCTTGGTTCTTGAGAGTGGAAAAGTCCTTTTAATTATCTACTGTATCACTAAATCAAAATGCATTAAAGGGTTATGACCAGATAAAATTATATAAGACCAACGCGATTATAGCTTATCACCTTAAAATATGAAAAATGTAAGAAAGCAAGCATGAACAATAATGCGACTTGCTTACATGCATACTCCTATGGTACTTAATATAGACATATTTGACTAATTTGATTAAATTAAAACCAGCTTTAGAGTGTAAATGTTAAGGGAATATTTATAACTATCTTCCTCAATTTCCTCTCTACTCCTTTTACTTGATCATTGTTAAGGGAATATTTATAGATATAATTTAGAAAAAATTGATAAATATGAAAATGGATCTTACATTTAAGATCAATATTAACTCTCTAGTTAGGTCCTATATTAAGGACCGAGACTATTATTTTTACTGTATTATTAGTATTACAATAAACAAATATCTAGTTATAATAAGGTACTAACAATATTGCAAAGAAGGGATCGATTGCTTGAAACTTATAATTAAATTAATGGGGCATTTTTTATGAGTAATCAAAAGTGTTTTCAAATCATATTGAATTTGAAACCAATCCCTTTTAACTTTAGAGTGTAAAGATTTTCGCATTTTCCTACAAATACATTTTCTCAAGATTTGAATTTATATATATTCTATTTAAAATAAAAGCATGTTCAAGAATTAAATGAAATAAAATGTCATGCACACACATTACATTTCTTATATTAGAATTATTTGTATTTATAATTTTTTTATTATATTTTGGTAAGAGTTTTAAATTAAATGTTTAAGAATGGCTTTCGATAATATAAGTGAGAGAGGACCCTTTGCCCCTTGGCGTTCGACAAGAGACACTACTTGGATTGAGTTGATTGATCTCTATATATATATATATATATATATATTATAATTTTTAACTATATACATGTTTATATTTATAAGAGGACTTAATACCATTTTTTAATACCATATTCATAAGAAAATTAAGTCCTTTCATTTTACCCGCTAATTGAATCTTTTCTATTTGACCTAACCAAAATTTTTATAGAAAATACTCATGTTAGGTTGTCTTTATCTATTAAATCAAGTTCTTCAATTAAATATGATCATACTAACTTTGATTCTTAGTATAAGCCCCATTTAACTTTTTTTAAGAGATTAAGGAAACTAAATAAAGTGATATATTTATCATTTTTTTACAAACTAATTTATCCTACTTATAAACTAATATAGAGTATAATAATACAAATAAGTATTTCATAATACATTAGTAATAGTTTATTTAATTTTATTAATTTCTCTAAAAAGTTAACTATGGCTTATAGTAAGACTCGGATGCAACATATTCTTTTTCATTTAGATTAATAATTGAATGATAATATTTAAAATATAGAATCCAGGGTTGGAGTCCGGCATTAATTTGTGCCTGTGCATTCAAAGAAACACTAACATACCATAAAAGATGACTTATTAAAAGAAAAGAAAAAAAATGGAGACATGTGTTAACTTTTAAACCCTCCTTAATGCTTGTCATTAGGCAATAAATTGCCACCTTAATATAATTGGCTGCATCACTTGTGTTTGGTGGTTTACAGGTAAGAGGAGCATTTTCTGTCTCAGATTTTAATAATTTTGAAGCCAATAGAAAGGAAGTAATTTGGCATGAACGTTACCACAAGAAGTTAATTGAGAACTTAAATATATGGTCCTGAGTTATTTAGTTAGATAATGTGCAAGCCATGCCCCACTTTTTTTTCCTAGTTAATTTAAAATTTGAATGATTTCAAATTGATTTCTTTTTTAACACAAGTGCACAGATTAATGTCGGAATTGAATTCATGACCTCATACAAGTATGATAGATAACACTACCCCTAGATAACACTACCACTGGAAAAATGTTGCCGTCAATTTTAATGTAAATTGGAAATCAGGACATAAAGTGAATATAATTTAGAGGTTTATGATAGAAACACTAGAAATAAGAAAAAAAAAGGGAGAAAGGCATATAAGGATTACTAAAATATGAAAAATATTAAAATTGTATCTTGTGACTGACTTAATTTCTATGAAGTCCTTAGGGACTATTCTATAATTAAGTTTTTTTTTTTTTTGAAAATGACTTAATTTCCCTCAGTGAATTTGGTTGTCATGGGAGTTGTTAATTCCTGCATATGTTATTGTCAGTTCACCTATATATTGTTGTAAATTTGTTATTAATCATATATAATTGTAAATTAGCTTAAAAAGGGCAAGGGCATCAATGTCTTTTCACCCATAAACTTTAAATTTTTTATTCTTTGAAAGTGCAGTGCAATTTTAGACTTTTTTGGGGACAAATGGACATTAATTGCGACAATAATCCTTAATAACTAAAATCGCCCAAAATTATGTTTGTGTGTGTGTGTGGAGAAAATGAAGAAGAGGAAAAAACCATCAACGTTAGTTTCCATGACGAAGTTCAACAGTGATATAAGAAAAGGATTACAACTGCAATGCCTGCTTTAGAAGGGTAGAATATATTGAAAAAATCCAACAAAAATACCTTTAAAATTTGCAAAGAACAAATCAAGATACTGAAATTCATTAATGCCAAATTAGAGTGGATAAACTGATTTGAAATTTTGAAATCTTGCACAAAAAGATCGGTGCCCTTATTTTTTTTTTTTTTCAAAAGACACCTCAGTGCTTTTTGCCAGCCGGCCGTCGAAGCTCCGTTGTCTACAATCCTACTGGTGATCTGTCGCTGATACTCCCTGACCTCCAGAGTTCTGATGACCTTGTTGATGGCCTCTACTAAAAAGCTTGTCTTCTTAAAAATGAGAGCTGAAACCCAATCCTTAAAAAAAAATAAAAATCCTATTGGTCATAGTGGTAAATCGAAGAAAAAATTAAATGCTATGCTTATCTTTTCGTTTTTTATTTTTGCTGAGAAAGATAATTTCCATTCATGTAATCCAATAACAAAGTTCAACAAAATCAAACAGACGAAAACTAGAAATAACTATGAAACTAAGTCGTAAAAATCAACAAAAATTAACCATTTCTATCAACATTGGTAAATAAATCTTTGTCCAACAGCTGCCACAAACCAAGTCTCCACACCCAATTAAAAAGACATGACTCCAGCAATAAAGCTTTAACAACCCAATCAGTTACTAAATTTACTTTCCTTGTTATCTTTTCATGTCTTTAATACATGAAACTCTTTGAAACAATTTCTTGGCCATTATTATAAGAACAACTCCCATTTGTTCCGAGCATTTACTATTTTATTCAATTATTGCCCTATGTTGTTTTGACTTTCGCCTCCCTCATTTTTTTTAATCCTCCCTCTATTTTTATATACACTGAAAAGGAAAAGACTATAATAAAAAAAAACTAAGGAACAACAACATATGCTTAAAGATCCATTAGCGCCTGTGGACTAAGGATTTGTACACCAGTGGCTTCATTCAGAGCCCATTTCAAAACATGGAACTCAACATGCCATTTTTGCTCAATCATGTTCTTGATCTCTGAAATAACCTTTTGTAACATCATGGATTTCATTTTATGGAATTAGGGATTGATTGAGCTAATTATTTGGTTTTGATTGAAGGTTTAGTGACTCATGATAATTGAGAGACATACTCTTAGTCTTTTTTACCAACATTCTTATACACAAACTTTCAGGGGTCAAATGATTTCATTGTTGAGTGATTTTTTTGTTTTGGAAAGTATATGTCTAAAGCTTTATGACGAACCATAATTTGTAATTTTTGGAGGTATGTGAAATTAGTTATGAATTTTTGAAATTATCCTGTTTTTGTTGATGGTGAGATTCACTATGAACTTGTTAAGGCGAATCCACAACATATCGATATAAAGAGGGTTGAAGTTTTGGACATTTTATTGTCAGTTTTAAAAAAAAATACAAATTTTTGGGTGGTGAAAGATCTATTTTTTTTATCTTGATGTTGATTCCTATTATTTTTCAATTTATTTAAAGATGTATTAACATTTATGTAATGACAAAATATACAGAGCATTTTTTGGATTTTCAATACAAAAAATTGCATCTATTTATTTTTTTTTCTAAATACCTCTTTTTTGACCCCAAGTACAAACTGTTTGAAAGAAACTTTCTAGTGTCTACCTTTCCAAACCGTCATTCTCTGAGCAATGCTTGGCAACTACTTCTGAAAAAGCAATTTTACACAAATCAAGACAACCTTTCACATACTCACCTCGGATTGTGTAAAATCACTTTTCAAAAGCTGTTCCTAAATATATCTTTAACCGCTTTTAATGTGATGTCTAAAAATCCATTTTTTGGCCAAATCCAAAAATCCATTTTTAAACGGTTTAAAAAGCCTTTCTTATAGTAGTGGATGTTTTAACTTATTTATATGCAATCATAAAACTATTCTATTTTCTTTTTAGTTTTTCTATAACTAATATGCAATTACTGATACTTTTAATTTTTAAATAGATCTTTATAGTTTTTGATGTTTCATTAGTTTTTTTATATATATTTTACATGTTTTTAATCATGTTCTTATAATTTTTTTAATTAAATAATTATAGTTTCATCTAACTTTTTTAATTAGGTAAGGTGAAATCATAAACACGTGATAAAACAACTTATAAGCATGCAATTAAAAATCAGGTAAAGTAGGTAAAGTTGCAAGGACTTACTTAAGTTCTCTCTCTCCCCTATTCATTTGTGGCTATTTTCTTCATTTTCCTAAATGTTTCTTTCTTTTTTTTTTTGGAAAATGCAAGGGCAAGCAAAAAGCTTGAAGAAAAAGGTTCAAATTTGGATTTTGTATAAGTTGAGATAAAACTCTTCTCACGTAATTATCTCGAATTGCTATGTTTTCCAAAAACTAATCGGACAAAAAAAAGAGGCTAAACTGGATACATAGAAAACTGCTTCAAAGCCATTGCCCGCCCGAGTCAAGACTACCTAGTCCCTCTTGTCAATACCTATTTCTCCCCTATAAACTCGCGTACTAATTATTTTACTCGCTTCACCTTTTGCTCGTTGGCATCAAATTAGAGCGCTTTCATTCTTTCTTTGATTTTTTTGGTTAGCTATTCATTCCCTCATTGATGATGTGATATTTGTGAATGCTAGCGATCCTTACTGACAGGTTACTTTTTCATGCCACCCAATTGTTTGTCAAAATGCCTCTGGGAGTTTTATTGTAAAATCGACCTTTTAGGTGCTGTGTTTCATTGGCGATGCATCGTCGCATAATTCTTGTTAAACTTGTGGTTTAAATTGCAAAAATTCTGGGTTGTGTTGCATGGCTTCTAATAATTATTTTGGATTAAATTCATAATCCCTGATTTTGTTTTTGGGGTCAAGAATGATATTTTTTTGGATAATATTTTGGAATACATTGCAAATTCTCGTGTTTTGAGATTCTAGTTTACAGTTTGAATTTTTTTTCACCAGAGGATTCTATTAATCTAGCTTAATCATATAATTCTGTTTTGCACTTCTAGTTTTGAGGAACAGTTTGGGAAATTCTACTTGTTGGCCATTGTTGTTGTTGTTGTTGTTGTATAAGTTTGCCTTTTAGTTTTTATTTTTCTTTGGACTGGGTTCTCATACACTTCCTGTAATCTGAGTTCTACGCTGTACTTGTTTAACTTGCTTGATGAGTTTACCAAGTTACTTATGAGTTCAACCAAGCTTGCTATTAGCACTTGTTTAAGAGCAAGTTGACACTATTTTATAAGCTAGAAATACAAAGCTGTAAACTTGGCAAGTTAACTCGTAAGTTTGACAACAATGGACAGAATAGCAAGCATCTGCTTTTACATATCAACTTTGAGACAAAAAGTGTGCCTGCTCCTTTTTGTGTTGACCACTAAACTGTTGAGATGTTTTTTACCCTTTAAGAGATGTTCTTGAAGTATCTTTCATCCTAAATACTTGCCATCAACTATATGTATTTCTTGTGTCTTATAGGTGACCAATTTCCTGGATGTTCGTACAGAAAAGGTGGATGATGTTGTAATTGTAAAAATCAAACAAAAGCAGGAAGGAGACAATGTGGCAGTCAGGTTTCATTCATTCAGGTTTGTGCTATGATAATTTATGTGAATTTTCCATTTCCACATATTAAATTTTGACTTTCTCTTGTTTCTTATCTTAGTCCTTCTTGCAAGGCCAAATCAGCTTGAACTGAAACAATGAGATCCCTAGGTCTACATGTTCTTCCAAAGAGGTTACTTTGAGATTCTTTGTTCATTATATAATGCTCTAAATATTGTTATTTGTTCATTTTGAAAATATATATATATACCATAAAGATACTATTTATTTATTCATTATTAATTTTAATGTTATGGCCTTAGAATATGCACATGATTCTCTCATGTGAGGCTATCATGTGCAAGATGACAATGGGATGAGGCTAGAATCACCCTATACTAACCCTTACAATTTGCAATGTAACTTTGTGAAGTGGTGAATATTGGAACTTTTATTTGTTGTTTGGTGTCTTATTGTTTTTGTAATCTTTCTTTTCTTACCTATAATCATGTAATTAAAAATCGAAGAAATCAGAGTGGAAAGAGTACAAATTTTGAGAAGGATGATCAGCATGTCAAATTATGTTTGATCATGTTTATTGCTCTTGTATGGATATGTCATAGAGAAATTAGAGAATGATTAGGTGCTGATCACCCTCAATCAATCCCTTAAAAATAACAAGTAACATTTAAATAAAAGATACTAATATATAAGTCATTGAATAAAACTTAATAACAAAAAATACATCCAATGAAGGACGAGCCAAGATTTATATCCAATGATATTTGGCTTCTCTGGTGATGATATCTCCCAAAAATCAACGGTGAGATGTAACTAAAATGACAATGTCATTTGAAATCCTGACATGAGAGGATTATGATATCTTAATGTATATATGCCTTTGGCATGCGTGATTGAAGTAGTGGGGGAGCTGGGGTATTACATTGACTTTAATCTTTCCCTCTTAAAAGGACGTCCGGTGCTGCTGGATATGTTGTTGTCCCTGTTGTATCAAAGATGTATCTTAATTCTTTGATTTTATCTGGGAGGTTATGATTTTATAATTAATTGTAAAGTTCCCCAAGGCAAAATTATTCATCTGTGGGGGTAATATTTTGTGATTTCTGGATGACAGCCTTGTTATATTGTCTACTGAATACTGATGTTATATTTTCAACATCTCATTAAAACTGCAGAGGTCAATTGTATTTCCAGGAGGTCTTCATTTATTTCAATATATTCTTTTAACTATTTGGCCTATTATGGAATGTTGCATTTACCCCTTTTCATCCTTCATTTTTGTGAATATATTAGAACATTCTCTTGTTAATGCAGATAGTGTAATGTATATCATTATTCTAGGATCAGATATTATTCCATTTGGTTATTATGAGTCATTCATACTGATGCTCCTCCCTCCTATATATACTCCCCATACCTATTTATGAAATATAGAGGGAAATTCATATCATACCTCTCTATCTTTAAATGGTATCAAATGTATCATCCTCCTTAGACTTTGCTTTGGCTTTGAGCTTTTGTACTATCAAACCCATTCACATGCATTTAGGGCTTGGGTCCCACTACCACAAAAAGGTTTTTTTAAGTCTAGCCCAAAGGCTTTCTAACGTCCAACAAACAGTGGGATATCTTTACTAGAGACGTTAAAAGAACAATCATATCAAATCCAGCAAGTGTTAGATGTGATAGGTAATGTCTCTCACGTCCAGCTTTAAGAGGGTTGGATAAGAGAGGCTATGCCTATCACGTCCGGCCCTACAAAAGCTGGAAGTGAGTACATATACCTCTCAAGTCCAGCTTTTAAAAGCTAGACATGAGAGATATATCATATCACGTCCAGCACTTTAATGGCTGGACTTGAGAGGGGTACATACCTAACAAATAAAAATAAAACACCTAAATGGAAAGTAATTAAAAGATAAATATTAAAATGTCTACATATATTAAAAAGAAATTAATTATGACAATCACAAATTCAGCATATATACAATTGAACAATAAATAAAATTATAAGAAAAATGTAAGGAAATGATAGCAAAAAATAAAGAAATAAAGATACAACATCTAAATGTTGTCAAGGAGAAATTGTGCCAGTAAGTCTTGAATGAATTTAATCTCATGAGTAGTGTAAGGTTGTTCTGAAGCAAAGAACTGCATATTTATAAAAACTTGTCAGTAACATTTTAATGAAAATAAAAGTAATATTATTTGACATCAAAGAAGCAATCACCTTTGACAAATTTTTAGTAGATCCACTTTGAATAATCTCATACATGAATCGGAAAACATAATATCCACACCCTGTATTTGATTGTTGGTGAGGACACTGTGAATTAAAATATAAAATGATAAATAATTAAATAATGAAATAGGGCATCAAATTACTTGTAATGGCATTAAATCATACAAACCACTTACATCCGGTTGAATCCAAAACGTATGGTTAACACCACTTTCGCATTTGTCACCCATCTTATAATACATTTTAAAAGCCCTATCATAAAATAGTGATCACAAGTTATGAAAACAAATCAATATTCAAGTTAAAACTAATAATATTTTTAAACAAACTTACAAGTTGAATACGTTCTTCATTTGAGGGCTTGGAGCAAAACTCAGAAAGTCAAACCAATACACAGTATTATCCTTTGGACAAACAACACACAGACTACAATGGTTACTGCAAGAAAAGTTAAACATTCTTAGATCACAACATAATTCTCAATAAATTGAAAATGTGCAACCAAATATAATTGAATTACTCCTCTATAATGGGACATAGATAACAAGGCAATTTAGATTCTCCAATTGTACTGGACACATATTTCACCCTCTTGTCGATTGTATTATTAGTCTTTTGCACAACTGAAGGGCATAAAAATCCATATCTATTAGTTTTGCCCGCTTCAGTACACAATTTGTGAAAGTACCTATCATAGAAGTAAATGAATATAAGAATTAGAAAATAGATAAATAGAAATCAGTGCAACAAACATAAAAAGTAAAAACTAATCAAGAAGTTACAGGATCGCTAGGTTTGCCCATCCTAGATCTAAGTCCTGCATTAATAAAAAGTCTCTAATATCTTTGTTGTCGAGGCCAAAGGGATATGTCCTCTCTTTGCCCACAACCCCTGGTGGCATTTGAAGATCAACATTTTTAATCGTGTCCTGAAGCTCGAGCAGTAGTTGCAATGCAGAAAATTTTGGTTCCTAAAGAAAAATACAATAAAAATTGAGTGTATAAAGATATAATGTGAATGAAAATTAAAGATAATGATCAACGGTTTATACCAATATTGTAGGAATCTCTGTCAAATTAATAAGCCTTTTAGGCCAAAGGATGAAATATCCTATTGATTGGCCTAGAATTGCAACATCTTCGCTTGGGAATGGGACAGTTGCATTTGTCTCCCCCTCTTGAACACCAATAATTGTTACCTTTACTTGGTCATCCTCAATATTCATATTGTGAATGGTGGTTGCATGTGGGTACATAAGAGCGTTGGCAACAAATCGCAACGCCGGGACATCCAAATAAA
>QFDD01006268.1:0-12005 GCA_006871305.1 Vachellia collinsii | reverse complement strand
ATCCCTCTCACTCTCCTTCCACAATATCATCAATTCCTTCCATTTCATCTTCAACCTTCTCAGTTTTCTTCCTCCATGGCAGCTCTTGACAGAGAGTTTATTTTGGCATTCTTAATGTCAAACAGTGGCTAGACCTCTCTGATTCTCTAATTCAACAACAATGGCAGGAGCTTGGGTCTTCAAAGGGGAGTTTTAGTTACTCTAATTTCCTATCCAATAATTATTTAACAATTCCTAGGTCTTAGGATATTTTTCTGATTATTGGAACAATTTATATTGTTTGATCTGATTATATTATGGAGATTCTTGTGATTGGATTATTGTTTAGCACTTGATATTGGGCTATTTATAACTCTAATTTCAATTATAATGTTGTGGTTATAACATTTGCATTGATTTTATAGTTAATATATTGTGATTTTCTGAGGTAGCTTGGAATCTTGGATCATATTATCTCTTGCTAACTTTAATTCCATTATTTTGAATTTAAGAGTTATAATTAAGCATTGGGTTTTATCACCCTTAATTCCATTTTGCTATTCCGATTACAGTTAGTAAGTTGGAATTTTGGAAAATATTTTTGTGACAATTCGAGGTGGCTCGGTTGTTGGATTAAAGCTTAATTATGATTCTAAATTCATTATTTTGACTCCCATATCTATTGAAGTGATGATTGCCTGTGTTGTTGAATTGAAGGATTGATTATTATCGTTGTTGATTTGTGTGTTTCATTTTGGTTCCTTTCATTATCATTCGTTTTAATCATTTTCATATAAAAATATCAAAATAAGTATTTTAATTTCAATTTAATTCATAACATTTAGCTAGAAATTCATCAAATTAATATATTTCCTTTTAGTTTAGGTTGCTTGCATTTCTTTATTAGGATTTAATTTCATTTTTTCGGCTCCTCCAAGTGAATACGATCCGGATTGAAACTATATTATATTAATTCGGTTAATTTTTGAAGTGGACCTAAGGCGATTAACGGTCCGTCCTTCAGCTTGTCTGGTATGTATATATACATGTATTCTTAGCTCTAGAATTTGGGAAATAAATGTGTGTGTGTGTGTGTGTGTGTGTGCATACATATAATTTATAAATTAGAATTTGAGAATATATTGTTGGATTTGGGAATTTAAGGAAATAATAAAGATGCTTTTCAGATAATGAGAGCATTGGTGTTCAAAGCATGTGAGTGTAGGTATATGTATATGCAAGTATCTTGAATTTAAAAAGGGGGAATATGAATTAAATACGTGTGCGTGCGTGCGTCTGTGTGTGTGTGTGTGTGTGTGTGTGTGTGAGCTGTGTGTGTGTGTATATACTCTCTGTGAATAGGAAATCAAAATTCAAAGGAATGTGGGATGCATTTCAAATAGGAGATTAACCTACTCTACATTGGTTGAGTAAAGATTTAGGAAAAGGAATTGTTTGAAGTAATGTTGCCAAGAAAATGATGGAAGCTTCTAAATAGTTATATAGTTAATTCTTGGCACTGGTTGGTCAAGTTATAGAAGTTGGTTAAAAAATTAGCAAAGTGGCAAGGATAATGGAGTAAAAAGCAATTGGAGAATTGTATTCAAGAAGTAAAGCAATCAATTATTAATTTTATTTTGAAGTCTTATCTTGGTGATTTAATTGACTCAAAAAGTGAGTCCGCCATTGATTATCTTTTTGCAAAGTCTAAGTGTCTTCCAACGATGAAAACCCCTATGCTAAATAATTGAGAAAAGATTTAAATTAATTATTATCCCTTTTTGGTTAAGTTGGACAAATGGTTAAGAAAATAATGTAAAAAAGTAGAAATGGGGTTAGGAGAAAAGAAGGAGGGAGTAAATATCAAAAAGCGTATAATTAATTAATATTATACGTGTACATTTTAGGATTTGATATTTGCCTGAGCACCCGGTGAAGGTCTGGAGAAGGGATTGCCGAAGAAGGTAATGAAAATCAAAGAGACAGGTAGAAACTTTTTTTATCTTATTATTATATATTTAATTATGCATACTTGTTTGTGCCATATTTGTTATACGTGCTGTGATAAAGTCCTACGAGATAATTTCCCTAGGCCACCCGTGAAGGGGTGTTATGCACATTAACATCTATCTATGAGCATGTGATTTGTCATATGTGATGTGCACAACTATTGAGGCAGAACCTCGGGCCGTATATTATTGCCGTATGTTGCACAACTGTTGAGGTAGAACCTCAGGCCTAATATCATTGTAGTATGTTGCATAGCTGATGAGGTAGAACCTTGAGCCGTAAATCATTGTCGTATGTTTGCAAAGCTGATGAGGTAAAACCTCGTGCTGTAAGTTATTGCCATATGGTTGCCGTAATTTATTGCCGTATGAAATTGTGGCTTGTTTTTGCATGATTATGAATTATACATATATTGATGAATATTTGATAAATTGTGGTTTCTACATAGATTTCAAATCTCACCCTCCCTTTCAAATAAATATAGCTAAGGTGGGTAGCTTAAAGGGTTAGGAATTGGTGACTCGAGAGACTTTGAAGGCAGGAAGGTTGGATGGTGAAATGGAGATGAAAGAAAACCTCCTTTCCCTTTTTTACATACTAAGTTTAGTTTTGGATTCAATAGAAAAGAATTTTATTTTGATATAAGCCTGGATGGCTTATGCCTGTATATATAAATGTGTAAATAGAGTATATGATTGGTGATGAAATTGTATGTGGATGTAAGGGGAATGACTCCTCACAAAGGTCAGGTAAGGGTTATCTACGATGGATAACCGATAGTTTTAAAGAACTTTTTGAAGTAAATGAATTTAGAGGAAAACTATTTTCAAAATGCAACTACAAAATATGAACCCAGATCAAACCTGACTTATTGGATTTAAAGTGGGAATAACAGCTTTGTGTAAAAGTTATTTTAAAAATTTTTAAATTTTCGGAAAATTCTATTCTAGCAAATTAACCCAGAGAAAAGGAGTAAAGGAGTGTTACACATAAAGCTAGCATACAAAACAAATATGTTGAGGTGTTTTTTATAATGAGAAAAAATTCTAATAACACAAAATTTAGTGCGAATAATAATATATGAAGATCAAATCAAAATTGAAACAAATTATTGCCAAATCATAATCTCATTAATCGTCAAATATTTCTGGCCATCTCCAAACCTTACTAAATCTTCAATTATTCATTTATTCTTCCTTTTTGTACTCAATAGGACGAGTGGCCTTACGTCTAGGGGCAAGAATCGGCGAATCGCTAGACAATGGTGGGCCAAGGAATGTGGGGGAACTGTGTGGCAACCAAAGGGAAGACCATTGATGACGGCAAAATGTAAGTTGGAAGAGCCTTGTGACTGTCATCATCGAGCGTGAAGAAATGACCACCACAACAAGAGATCCACAAACAACCAATGGAGACGAACATGAAGTACATGCCAAATTAAGTAAAGTTTCAGAGGAACATATCTCCAAGAGTAAACTGATTGGGAAGGAGAAGCAACTATAGAAAGAAAACATATGGTGGAAATGAGGGAGAATAAGAGGGCTGCAATTGAAAAGCCTGAAAAATATTTGAATACTGACTTGTTTCTAAGGATTGAAACAAAGTTTGTAAACTTGTTAAATCTTTATATGGCTTGAAACAAGCATTAAAACAGTGGCATAAAAAACTAGATCAAGTTTTATTAAATGATGGCTTTTCTACTGTTGAAGTATAAATGTATGTTTATACTAAAGTTGTAAATAATGATTGTGTAATTAATTTGTTTATATGTGGATAATATGCTTATCTTTGGAACAAACATGAGTGTGGTGCTTGAAACAAAGAGTTATCTTACTTCAAATTTTGGCATAAAAGACTTGGGTGAAGCAAATGTCATTTTAGGTGTTCAAATCATAAGGAATGAAAATAGTATTTTTATCTCAAGAAAATTATGTTCAAAAAGTACTAAAAAAGTTTGAACAATTCGATGAATCTCCTTTAAGTACTCCTTATGATTCAAGTGTACATTTAAAGAAACATAAAAGAGATTTGATTGCTTGGTCTAAGTATTCTTATATCATCAGGAGTCTATTGCATTTAATGAATCGCACTAGGCCTGATATAATATATGTAGTATGAGGATTGGACAAATACACTCACTATCCAGGCAATGAGCACTAGGAGGCTCTGATAATGATATTGAGATACCTGAGAGGTACCATGACCTATGGTATATTGTATAATGGGTTTCCTGCCATATTAGAGGGTTACAAGGATGCTAACTAGATATCATATTCAGAAGAGACAAAATCCACTAGTGGTTATGTGTTTACTCTTGGTGGTGGTGCAATCACATGGAAATCAACCAAGCAAATTATCTTAGCTAGATCCGTAAGGGACTATGAGTTTATTGCGTTGGAAATAGCTAGAACTTATGCTGAGTGGTTGAAAAATGTCTTGGCAAATATCCCATTAGGTGATAAGCCCACACAACTTTGCATTGCGATATCTAGTCTGTAATAGCTACGACTAAAAACAAAATCTTTAACAGTAACAACAGACACATTCGGTTGAGACACAATATTATAAAACAATAGCTAAAAGATGGGGTGATCTCAATTGATTATGTGAGGTCAGATGTGAAGCTAGCGAATTTAACAAATTGTAGAAACATCAAGGGGGATGGCACAAAAGCCAATTTGAAAATGACATCGATGGTGTCATACCTCACTTATCACCTCTTAAAACTTCATTAGAGATCATTATCAAACCACTTAACTATCTTCCATACATAGAATTGGCCAAAGCAATAAACTTTAAAAACTTACTAAAGTTATTATTCATTTGGTAAATTTTCATATTTTTGGGTCAACTTTAAAAATTCATAACTAATTCTAGAAACATCGAAACTGAGTGGTTCAAGTTTCTAAATGAAGCTTATTGAATTCCATATGTGACAAAAAAAAATCAATTTGTCAAATTCTTGACCAAATAATATATTTTAATTCGCAAAACTCCACTATTCATATGGTTATTTTTCAATTTCTTAGATTTTTCTATCAAATTTGGAAAATCATAACCTTCTGCCTGCATATCCAAATTTAGAAAACTTTAGGTTATTTTAAATCTTGGAATGTGTAGTATTTTTCTGAAAAATTTCAAACTATTTGGACCTCATTTTCCCCATTTTAACTTCACATCAAATTTAGCTTTTGTTAAGGGCCTTAGACCCTTTTTAAGTTATTTTACATACTCACTTTCCTTTCCTTCAAGCACATAACCATATCACATAGTGAACCACCATGTTTAACTACCATGATTACCGTTCTCATGTACGTCATTTAAATTTAATTTTTGTAAGAGATTCATCAATTTAGTAGTCATTTAAAAATATAGGTTAGAAAAATTATTTAAATTGACAAGTAGGATGACTTGCAAATGTACTTACCTTTTACATTTCTATATTGTTGCTTTATTGACGAGATTCACTGCTTTTGTGAAAAGTATAGACGTGCATGTCCAAAACGAAAAGCATTAAGAGCTTTCTAATATATGTTTTCAAGGAATTGTTTGGATAAATATTCATTTACAACAAGGAAAATAGACTTGCCTTCATATGCTTTTTTACTACTATGTGTTAAATAGTAAAAAAAAATAGTACCATAATGCTACAGAAAGAAAAGTATTTATCATGATACTACATTGAAAGTTGTTCTTGGCAAGAAAGCCAAAAACAATTTCAAAGTTGCAAAGAAGTTATTCCTATTGCCTATTGAGAACAATGTTGATCTAACAAAAGTAAACAAAAAAAATGTTAGAAATCGTTCTTCACATGAACGATTTTTGAACAAAAAAAATCATTCTTCATCCTCTCCAACAAAATTTTTTCCCCAATGTACAATAATACAATAAATAAAGAAGAAAAATACAGAAATGAATCATCACTAGATCATTGAAAAGAAATATCAATTACATAGTAATACTAATAACAATAGGATAATGAGTATGTTAATTAAAATCAAAAAATAATTAATGACAAGGTTTAAAATAATAATAAATAATGATTAAGATTATTCAATTGAAAAATGAAAGTTAATCTACCTTATAAATATTAACTTGCAGTACCACATTTTGCTCTTCTCCCCTGTGATCATTTCTGTAACTCAACTTTCTAGGATTCAAGACATTGCGGGCGAGACACCCCTTTTCCTGGCGGCTCTCTATGGCATGAAAGAAGCTTTTATCTGGCTTCATTATCGTTATGTGGAAAGCCATGGAGTTTCTTCAGCCACTTTGCTCACTTTATAAGGGACAACGACGGTACCATTGTTCATTGTGCAATTGCAGAGGGGCATTTTGATAAATCTAAAATAACATTCATTCTTTAATACTTTATATAATTTTTAACATAAGACCCAATTGATTAATTTTGGAAAATTAAGGAAATTAAATAAATTATTTTAAAGTATTTATTTTTATCATTTTTTTCTTAACTAATTTGCTAGATTACTAAATTAATATATAATTTAATTATACACATAAATATTTCAGAGACATCATGCAACATATGCTATGATTAAGTAATTTATTTATCTTAATTTCCCCAAATTAATCAACAGTATCTAATATTAATTAAGAATCAAGGTAGTATATTATATATTAATGTACCTATGATTAAGTACTATTAATTAAGTGCTTTTATTTTCCTTCACTTTTAACTTTCCTTTATTGAGCCAAATGCTACATAATTTTCAAAGAATCTTTTTAGCTGACAGAAAACTTCATAGAATTGGGCTTGGTAACATTTACCATTCATGCTCATTTTTAAACTTTTAGACCCACAATTCAGGATAAAATAGTTCCAATATTCTGCGTCAGTTTGATGATATTCATTTTGAGTTTGGGAAGAAGGATGATGCGGAAAAAGCTGAAAGAAGATCTTGTAGCACTTCACAGTTTAGTAATAATGCAAGAGGAGTACATTTTTTATTGGAAGTCTAATATGTTACGTTACAATCTGGATGTGATGCACATCGAAAAGAATGTGTGAGATAATGTTTTGTACATGTTGCTGAACGAATCAGTCTAAAGATCATCTTCAAGCTAGGAAGGATTTATGGGTCCATGGGAAATCGTTAAGATACTTGGCCAGATGACATTGACAAGTATCAACTAGCACAATTCACCTTAACGAAACTAAATAAGGATATATTCCTCTTAACATTGAAGAAAATTAAAGTTCCTGATGGATATTCAAGTAACATTTCAAGGTGCATAGATTTGCAGTCTTAAAAGGTAGTCGAATTAGAGAGCCATGACTCACATGTCCTTATGCAATAGTTACTACCACGGCACTCAAAAATACATTGCCTCTAGATGTGTCGACGGTATTAGTGGAGCTATCTTCATTCTTCAGAAAGTTGTGTGCAAAGGTTCTTGCTATTGATGAGTTGGATCAACTTCAAAAGTAGATCATTCTCACACTATATCATTTGGAGATTATCTTCATTCCTTCGTTTTTTCACTATCATGGTGCACCTCACGATCCACCTTGCTCAAGAGGTCAAACTCGGTGGCCCAATTCAATATCATTATATGTATACCATTGAAAGGTATTCATGTTGAAAGCTTTTCACACACATTATTTATACACTAATTACTTTGTCTTCATGTTATGTACTTACAGATTCTTAATGAAGTTGAAATCATATGTGAGGAATAAGGCATGACTAGAGGGTTCAATAATAGAAGGTTATATTGGGGATGAGGTCCTCAACTTCTATTCATGGCACTTTGACGATATCGAGACATCATTCAACCGTCGTCTTTGTGTTGATGATTGCCCCGATGTTGATCCGTTAACATTGACAAGTTTGTTCCCTCATGTTGGGAAACTAGTTGGAAATTATCAATACTTCAACCTCACTCCTACTAATATGTTATAAGCACATAGACATGTCATAATCAACTGCTGTCACATCACTTTTCTTTATCTTTTTTAGTCATTGGAGACCATATATAAACCACTTAAATACCTTCAAATATCTAGAATTAGCAAACCAAGTGAAATTAGAAAATTCTTCTCGCATTAATACTCATTTGCCCTATCCATTTAGTAAAAATTCTAAAAATTTGACTAACTTTGAAACATTATAACTAATTCTAGAAAAATTGAAATTGATTGATTTAAGTCTTCAATTGAAGCTTATATGGTCCTCTACAAAGGGAAAAAAAATACTTCACAAGCAAAATTCTTGCCCAGTTAATATAGTATAATTCCATTAGTCATTTTCGGATTTCTACAAGTTTTTTTTTTCAGATTTTCTCCAAACTTTGATAATGCATAAATTTTTGTGTACACATCCCATTTAGGCAAACCATGACTTGTTTTAAAGCTTGAAATGTATAATATTTAACTGAAAAGTTTCATAAAATTTGGATCTTGTTTTCCCTGTTTTCATTTCACCTCAACTTAAGGATTTGCTAAGGGTGTTGGACCCCCTTTTTTTTACTTATCAAGTTATTTGCAATATACTAAATATGCATACCTCATAAAATCTATGGATACTTAACATGTTCAGCATGAATATCCAGCATTAACACAATGCACAACATGTTGAAAATTTTAACATAGCAAATTATACATTACAACTTGGATATTTACTTACAAACTTTATCTCATAACCACGTTCATTCCAATGAACTTGAAGCCCTTTCACTTCCTTTAGGTCTCCTTCTCCTTGCCCTTGTCTTGGTTAGAGCTTTGGCCTAGAGTGATATTGTTTAAGAAAGAATGAGATTTCTTGAAAATTTCAATAGCAAATGTTACTAACAAGCACATTAATATGCATGATTATTACTAGTGACATAGCTAGGCATGAATGAGCATAACTTTACTTTTCTACATGCAATAAACTCAACTAGCATATGGCCAATGCACAAAATAAATAAATATTGCATGTCCAAATATCACAAAGCTTGGCTAATTCAAATATCATGGCAAACAATCACACATAACAACCAATAGCAACATTAATGCACAAGTTAGTAAATTTGCTACCTTTAGTACTTTGCTTTTCTTAATCTTGCTCTTCTCTTGACACTTGGGTTTTGTAGGATCCCTTTGTAATTCCAACGCCTACAAAGTAATATAATACAATTCCCATCACAAACTAGCCATTGGAATGCATTATTACACATTAAAACTCTTCCTCCTTCATAACTTCCAACTTCGCTTTTTGAACTCTAACTTCCCCATTTCAATTCTAATGCTTCCAAATTTATTTTCTTACTTGTACCCTACAAAATTTCTCATTCTAAATACAATGGAAGCATCAAAATCCACTTCCTTTAAATTTTTCCAGCACAGGCCGAAAATCACAAAGAAAAGGAAATGAGATTTTGAAGATTTATTTCCATATACTTGGTTCTTCTTGCTCCCAATCGTCTTCCTAACCATTATATAGCATCAAAACATCCTCCCATGCACCACATAAATTTCGTGCAGCAGCCCCCACATAAGGTTCCAAACTCAAAAATTCAAAACAACCAGAAACAACCACAATTCAGCTATCAACAAGTTCCATATAAAAAATAGAGTCAAATTTCGGAACTTAATTACCTCTTTCAATTTGAGCCTTGGATCACTTTCTCTCTCTAGGACAAATTGGGGCTGAAACTTTGCTCTTGATATACACCAAATCAAAATAAAATAAACTGATTAAACAGAGGATATGAGCTAGAAACTTGAAGAATCAAAAGATTTCATACTAAAATCGGACTCTTACCTTGGATCTTGGCTCTTTGGTGCTCCTCCTCTTCTCTTCTTCATGTGCCACTCCTTCTCTACCTTCTTTTTTGTTTTGCACGACTAAAATAGTTGTTTGGAGTGTTGGGAAGGCTTTTATAATATTTTATAAACTTACTCCGTAAGCCACAATCTTTCGGGTTCCACTTTTATCTAATAAAAGTAACTTTCTACCACATAATTACAAGCTCATTTTACTTTTTCATACTGAAAACTAATGATGACAAGTGGTAGCTTCCAGGCCCCTCAAATTATTATTTTCTTTCCTTTATTAAAATTTACTTGGTGACCAAGCCAATATTTGAGAATTCTTTGATCATTTGACCAAAATAATACCATAATAAATCCCATTTATTCCAAGGTGATTCTCAAATTTTTTTTCCACCTCAAACTTTTCCCGAAAATGTCTTTTTGGAATTTTTCCTGTATTTTCTCTTTTTGGGGGCCTGCTACCCTTTTCTTTTCATCCAAGTAAACTGCTTCTGTCTTGAACTTGAAACCAATTTTAGAATTTCACATACTTTTTAAACTATTTTTCCCCATCTTTTAAATAATTATTTAAGGTCTTTGGTTATTTTAAATAATTATATTTAACTAAATATTTCTTAATTAGCCAAATATTAAATAACTTTCAAAATTCTCACAAAGGTTATTTTTGTCATTTTAACCTGAATCAGGCCTTAATTATTGATCAGTAAATTTTTCACTATCTTTTGGTGTCCAAAACATTTTTCTAATATTTTGGTCAAACTTTGATCAAAATACCTTTAACAAAATGCCATTGAATTTCCAAAATAACAATTTTGTTCCAAGAATTTTGAATTCACACTTAGGTCGCTATTTTAAAATGTCCCTTTGTTTACTTTTCAAAATGACACTTTAGTCCCTTACTTTTTCAAAATGACCATTTTGCCTCTATTTTTCCACGTTTGGCATAATGACATTTTTACTATTTCTTTCATACTCCAGACTCTTAATTGATATGTACTCACTCATTTAGCCTTTATATCCGATTATCAAAAATTTGAATATTACAACTGCAGTCAAGTTGATCCTTTCATTCATTGAGTATCAGCACTAACTTATTATTTTAGAACTTCAAATTATATATGTCCACTCATTGACTGATTAATCATAACAGAGAGTTTCAAAGTTATGTCAAGCGTGAACTACGTATCTGTCACAAACATCTCAAGTTGGTTTGTACACCGAATACGCAATGACAACAACTCTTATCCACTTGATTTGACAAGTCTTGCAATTGGCCCACTTCATTATGCAAAAAGGTTTACCGCATCCAACGTCAATGGGTTTAAGTTCTGTATAGTTTCACAAAATCAAAGCTCTCTCACCCAAAATTCTGGGGTTTTTGGGACTTTTAATACAAGAAGTTATGTGAGCAGCAATGATGGTGACATGCGTTTTGGTGGTGTCCCCTACTATGGAAAATTGATTGATATCATCGAACTGAATTATCAGGGCAATTCACTGTCACGTTGTTCAAGTGTTCCTGGGCAAATATGACAACTTTTTGTGGAATCACTACTCATGAGTTGGGAATTACATCTTTCAATTTCTCAAGGCTCATTCACACCGGTGAATCTCAAGACGATAAGCCATATATTCTAGTATCAGAGGCATAACAAGCTTATTACATGGAGGATGATAAACATAAAAATTGGAGTATTGTAGTTCATCTTCAGCCTAGAAATCTTTATGACATGGGTGATAGTGATGAATGTCACACCCCTTTACATAACTCAGCCCAATCTAGACTTCTTAATTAATAAGCGCAGCTATTCTAAGCGTATAAATTCTGTTTATGTAAAACAGTCTTTTACCTACTTTCCTCAGATTGGGATTTTCTGAAAAATTTTGAATTTTATAATAACCTTTAATTTTTCTAACGTGCCAGGTTTGATCCTGGGTTCATTACTCTTTATTGGCAGTTTAAAAAAAACAGCTTTTCCTTCATAAACCATTCTCCTCATGTCTACCTTCTGTCTCGGATTAATGTATACATAATTTATACAATCATATATACATACCCATCTAAGTCATTCAGAGTTATATCAAAATAAACCATTAAACTTCTTATTAAACCAAAATATATGTAAAGGGATTCTTCCATCTCCATTCTATGCTTCTCTTGTCACCAATTCCTTGCCTTTTGAGCTACCCGCCTCTGCTGTATTTTTGTTGGAAAGGGGGGTGAGATTTGGGAATCCCC
>QFDD01006267.1:0-16272 GCA_006871305.1 Vachellia collinsii | reverse complement strand
TCAGTTTTATAAATCAAATCAGCTAAATTAGTTTAGAAAATTGAGCTTCTTTAATTTTATTAACAAAAATCAACTTATCCTTTTATTAATAATCGGATAATAATTTCCAGTACATGCAACATTTTAAACCACAGTTGGTGCCATTAGACCCAAGAGTCTATGGTGCCTCTCAATATTTTTGCCCTCATATCAAGAAATACAATTAGTATGACAGTTGTTTTCTCACAATCTACCTTTAATTCGTTTTGTTATAATAAAAAAAACAAGAATAAAAAGATCAAGTGGGACTTGCAAATGGTGCATTAAGATTATAAATGCAAACGTAGGACCCACCTAATTTTTTTTAAGAAAAATGGAATGGATAAATGCAAATACAGGATTCTCTGTTAAAGGAATCTTCTAATCTAAATCTAAATCCAAATCTAAATTAAAAGGATCCAAAGAAAAGTTTACCAGATGGTCTAGTCTCGTGACTGATTCTAACTACCAAGGTTGCTCCTTTCTTCCCTTCTCGTATCTTCTCTCGTCTTTTAATAGGACGAAGCAAGAGTCCGGTAAAGGCTTTCTTGGTCAGCTCGCCACCGTCTCCTCTGTGTTTCAGATTCGTGTCTCTCTTTCATTGCATTTGCATCGTCATCAGAAGCCCCTCCACCTCAATCTATAAGAAGCAACCACTCTGCCTCCTTCAGACAGAGACACGCCTTGATCTGCAATTCACTTCTGCTTCTGATTCTAATTATTATTTTTTTTTTTTTTGCCCTCTCTTTCTCTTTTGCATTGAAAAACGCCTCCTTTCTTTACTCCTATGGCTTATGTTGATCACGCCTTCTCCATTACGGACGACGATCTCATGGAGACTTCTTACATCATCCACAACAAGCCTCCCATCAAGGAGATCGCCCTTGCCGTTTCCCTCCTCGTCTTTGGAACCCTAGGCATCGTCATCGGCTCTCTCATGGCCTACAAGCACATCGGCGGCGACTCTTCTCACGGTACCCTTCTTGTTTACCTTTCTCTTTCTAGATTTCTGTTCTCGTTACGAATTTCCCCCCATGGAAATTCTTTATCCAGTTGGGGTGCAAGTGAATTTTTTCGTCAATTGAGCTGAAGTTTCTAATCAGAACTTCTGTAATTTTTCCTTTTCTTTAAACAAAATTGTCATTTAGTGGAAAATAAACCCTAACTTGAAGCTAGGTTTTTCGCGGGGTTTTCGCTTCTCAGGTGTTTGACTGGTTGGTATAATTGAAAACTTGGCTTGTTCATTTAAACTTCACCTGATCTTGAGAATGTCAGCTTCATTGGAATATCTATCAATTTCTGTTATGGATCTATGGCCTATGTTGCTGATTAACCAGTTAAATAGAAGTGAAATTTTTGTAGTAGAAGAACTACGATTTTTTTTTTTTTTTTTTTTTTGCATAAAATAGAGGAAATTTTCTTTGTTTTTTATCCCCGCTTGTGATTTACTGGAAATTCACTTGACCAGAACTTGGGTTTCGCCCACTTTTTATGTCTAACTGGGTATTGGCTTTTTTGTTATTGAATGTTCCAATATAGCCGAAGGGAAATGTTGTAAGCTTTCCCACATGGGTTTAACTTACCTGCTGAGTATAGATTGCTGATGCAGATTCATGAGCTTGTTTGGTTTGTTGATTTGAATGTATGTGTTGAATTATTGATAGGACTGTTCTTTGCTATACTGGGAATGGTATTGTTCATTCCTGGTTTCTACTACACACGGATTGCATATTACGCTTATAAGGGATACAAGGGCTTCTCATTCTCAAACATACCTCCTGTTTAGAAGGCAGGCTGGCTCTGTTCTTTAGGTCAAGTTCAGATAGCATCCTCTCATGTACAGGTCTATCCTTGGTTGTTCATTCCTCTTTCTCTTTGTTTCTTTCCTTTTTGTTTTGTGGGAGAGATATATTGTATTTAGATTTCAGTTGCTTTCAAGTCTGATGAACAATAAAGACTATGGTTTGTACATTTCACTGTTTTTATCAGTACATTACGATTAGTTCAGTTTGCTATGTTTAAACAGTTCTCTTGGGATTTGTTGAGCACAGTTATCTTTCTTATAAGTTTATCTTAGCAATCTTGACCCTGCGCATAGAATTGATTTTATCTCGGTATCAGCATCTCTCGTTATGATTCATAAGTAAAGATAGAATCACTTGATTGAGGAGTTCATACACTCACAACCATTAAGTATGTGGTATTACCAGTTTAAATTATAGGGTTAGTGGGTCTAATTGAGGATTTAGTTCTTGATTAATGTATCGTGCAATCTTTGTAGCCCACTCCACCTAGTGAGACAAAGCATGTTGTTGTTATAAACCTAATTGAGGATAAGTCTTCCAATATAATTCCCCATGCACAAAGTTTGAGCTTTCAACACAGAATAATTGTATTTCATTTTGCAAATATGATTCAATATTCAATGCCATCTTTCTAATGAATTTGAGGTATCTCAGGTCTCAACCAAAGAAAAGCTCTCCCACAGTCATGAACTACCATCTTATATGCCCCTTCAAGTTTTGAATAGACTTATTGTACTTCTTTTTGAATGAATCAAATTTAATTTTTTTTAATATAATTGAAACTATCCTGATTCTCTGAGAATCAGCTTACACAATTGACAACTCTTGCATAAAGTAGGCAGCCACCTTATATCTTACTCTCTCAATTATTTTTATAAGTAAAAGCTGTTAAATTATGCAAAATAAATTGTTGACTAAAATTTGTTAAAAATAATATATATATATATATATAATAGGTATAATTTTTTTTAATAATATACTCTATTTGTAAAGATAGTAAGTGTGAGAGAGAATGAATGAAAAAAGGGAAAGAAGAGAGTGAAAAAAGAGATGAGAGGGAGGGAGGTGGGTAAAAGTAAAAATGAAAAAAAAAAATTAAGTTTTAGATAAATTCAACTTATTTCTTATACCGGAGGGAGTACTATTTAGTATTTATCATTAACTTACAAGTGCGCTCCAGATCAGACATTTTTGAGAGCGATGTGTTGTGTTGCAACCTAATTTAATTAAGTGCATTAAATTATTAAATAAATGCTTCTATCCATAGGGATAAAGTGCATTATTATTATTTTTTTATACACATATGTGGCTTAACTAAATTGCATCCTCACTCACATTTGACAATATTCATCTTGATCTTAACAGTGATTGTTTAGTACTTTTGATTTTTTTATCTTGAAATTTGAACTTAATTCTTATTTTTTTTCATAACGACTTACTGATTTCCTTTCGAAAGTAAAATTGCTTGAAGTATATCATATCATGGGGAAAAAGATATGATAAATGCGTTGATAGAAGTGCTTATATGACATATATAAATGTAGGAAGTTTTCACCAGGATCATTTTTTATTTAAAAACATTGGGTATACTGCAATTAAACTTGATAAAATAGTATAATTTACTGCCAACTGTAAATTCAGAGGAAAATATACACACTGGATAAGAAAGTTGAGATACATTAGATTAGGGGAAATTGTAAATAACTAAATGTTTTGTACATAAATTTACAACCAAGCTATTTGCACTGAATGAGCTGGAAGCCTGGAACCGTATAACTTACATTACAGAACCATCAAAATCCCTGAAGGAAAACTACACAACTATTATCCAAAACTGGGGTCCTGATCACAGTCCATGTTGAGCTTTCACTATCCCTTCAATTTCTTCTGGCCAACGGCTTTAACTGTACTGAGTATTCAGCAAGTAACCCCACAAAATGGACCCAATCTCTTTCAATGAGCACAGAAACATCGCCATTTCTGCCACATCTGTGATCCTATGGTGTAGTTGACATCAATTTTCGATCACGTGATGAAAGGTTCGCTTGTCCCCTTGTTTCACCTTTTCCTGTAAACAAATCAATTAACGAATTTTTCCTCTGGCCAAGGAAAACAGACATTTATTTGTGTGTTTTAGTCTTGGCACATTTTATAGGGTTATACATTCTCCTGATACGGGGATGGAAGGGTACAATCCGTAAATTCAGCACGGGTATGGAAGATTTTGATCCTTTAGCTTCAAATGTGATAACCTAACACTACATTGCAGGGACATCAGATGCACAGGGGCAATAGGACATATAAACAGTATTTGATCTCTATAAACACTGACCTTCATCTTTTCCTGCTTTCCTTCTGCTGCGCCACAGAAGACGAATAGGTGTCCCTGAAAAACCAGCATCTGTGCGCAGTTGCTTCTCCATATAACGGCGATAAGTCTCAGGAAAAAGTTTTGCATCGTTGACAAAGAAAACAAATGTAGGTGGCCTTATAGCAGCCTGCAAGGGGACAACAAGGAGTTCATGACTGGGAGAGCACTAATTACTTCATCGATAAGATTTCGCCAGCAAAATTACATTTTTTTAATCGTCCTAAGAGCTGTTAATGGTGATAGGTGGTATCCAACAAGAGCCATAAAAAGACAGAACACATACAATAAAATCTGCACGATAAAAATACCTGAGTGCAATAGTAAACTCGTCCTCGTTTTCCACCTCGTGTCCTGGGGGGTGGTTTAAAAGCCACTGCTTCCTGCACTACTTGATTCAGTATAGAAGTACCAAGTCGTCTTGATCTCTCCTTTTCAACTGCACTAGCAGCTACAATAATCCTTCATCCAGAACAACAATAAGAAATCAGCTATTCACTAAGGATAAACTGCAATGAAAATAGCATACCCTTCTACTGTTTGAATGAGATACAAACAACTTTTAAGTTATTTACCAAACTAATAGCATGCAATGTGAAAATGACAGAGATTATAGCCAAACAAATCTGAAATTTTGGAAGGCAACGGCAGGGGATTCAAAGCAGATGTTAGTAGGGAGCATAAATGTGTGTGAATAATTTTTGAGCCAGAACATACTTGTCAACACTATGACCAGCTATTGCAGTAGAATAAACAATGGGAGCCCAGTTAAGTAAACGGAGCTTCTCTCTGACATCTTGTTCATAGTATGTCGCAGTCTGCTGGTTTTTATCTGGTATTGTATCCCACTTGTTTACAACTATCACACAACCTTTCCCTTCTCTTTCTATCCTCTCAGCTATCTTGCAGTCCTTGAACAAACACGCAAAATGAAGTTTGTTAGAAAAACTAAATTAAGAATTATGGAACAGTTGCTGGTGCAAAAAAGAATCATGGAACAGTTTACACGACTAGCATCCTACTTTTGACATCATTAACATGCCATCAATTTACTGAGTTTTACAAGGAATTGGAAATTTTGACTGTTTATATGAGTATAGGCGTTGATAGAAAAAACAATATTTCCAATGAGGAGACAAACTCAGGAACCAGAAATCAGCAGACTATGTTGAATGTACCTGTTCCGTGATACAAGCCATAGCCTCAATGACAAGAGCAACAACATCGGAGCGGCGAATAGCACGAAATGCTCTATTCACTGACAGAGCCTCTGTCGTACTGCTTGCTGAGGCTACAGCTGCCCTTTTCCTGATTCCAGCAGTATCAATAAGGCGAAACTTCTGGAGAAAAAGCAATGTAGAGTTTTAGAATTCCAAAAGCCTTTACATTGCAAGATGATCTCCAGTTATGACAAACAGAACATAAACCCCGTCTCATCTAGTTTTGGTACACAAGTAGCAAACCATTTCAATCAACAATGTTGAATCACATCAGTAAACAAGAGCATCAAGATATTATCAAAAAAAAATTCCAGAGTCAAACCTGGCCATCTGCTCCAGTAAACTCAGTATCTATAGCATCACGGGTGGTGCCACTGATGGGGCTGACTATTGTTCTGTCCTCACCAATTAATGCATTCAAAATACTGCTTTTACCAACATTAGGTCTACCCACAATTGACATTGCAGGAACATAATCTTCTTCATCAAGATTCTCTGATTCCTATAAATAGCATTGATGGTAAATAATCAATTAAAAATCTGAAGTTACTGAAACGAAATGAAAATATTTCTGTAGCATGTTGGCCAAGATGCCAATAAAGAGGAAGAGGGCTTTCAAGTCAATGCAATGATTTATCATTGGTGCACAAAGGAGCTTGCTTATGACGCAAATACCACCTAAGTTTACCCTTTTGACAAGAAAACAATCAGAAGAGAGATAAACTCTTGAGGTCCACAAACCTCAATTTTCTCCAGCCCTGAACATACAAGGTCAAGAAGCACTCCAGTTCCTGTCCCTGATATAGCTGAAACAGGAATCGGTTCAAACCTGGTAGCAATTATGGAAACCATTCTGTTAGCTACAAACTGAGAAACTTAAGAATGCGTCAAAATTCATATCTGCTAAATTAACAACAGGATTGAAGAACTCCACATTCCCATCTTTTTGCAACAAAAAGCTTTCCTTAAATAGGTGGGTTTGAACTGGCAAAGGGTTAAAAGAAGGCCTCGTAAATAATAACGTATGAGGGATATTCTGGAGTGATTGGCCATTGTCATCAGGATACAAGACAAAAAAATATTTTTCTAACTAATATTGAAGACGATTATGGTGTCTTGATTACATACATATATGGGACTAAACAACTTTGATCAACCTTGGGCTCAGTGAAAATTTCCTTCTTTTAGTTAGTCCTGGAATTGGAAAATTGTAACAAGGGGAAACAGGTAGTTCTATAGAGTCAAAAACAAAGGGAGTAACACGCAATTCAAGCTCAACATGGTACTTTTAATATCATAACCATAAACTCAACATCAAAACCAAACATATTGTAGATGAAAGTATGATTGGTCATAAATATGCATATCCAGGAAACATCAAAATAGGTGCAGATTTGTCAAATAGGTTAGGTGTCATTAACTCATATGATCATGTAAAAGAAGGTTTATGCCCATTCAGGCATGACCTAAGAAATTTAAGGCAACTTACCCGAGGGACCAAAATTCAGATGCCTGTATAATTCCTTTTCGTGGAGATTCACACTTGTTAACTGCAAGAATGACACTTTTATGGGAGTAGTTCTTACGTAACCAATCAGAAATCTCCACATCAGCTGCCATTAGGCCTGCCTGTTCAGTATAATCAGTGCTCATGTTTCAGATCATGGATAGTCTTGCTTATTGTTCAGACAATCAATATGAATTAATCAATAAACCCAAAAAACCAAAAATGATGAATCAATCCAATCATACTTATTAACGTATGAAAAAAAAAAATGATGCTGAACTTTATTTGCTTACTACTATGTTATGCTAGTTTGATGTACCGTATAGAACTCTTTGCAAACGGTACAATCAAAAGATACCAAAACAGTAAAGAATTTCTACAAAGCTGGACCCAACGTGCGGGAAAGAATGAAAGGGAAAGAAAAGCAAGATAGTGCTATGGGGGAGAAACTTCAAGCAAGAAATTCTTGATATAATCAATACCTGGCCATCAACCAGGAAAATAATAACAGATGATTCTTCCACAGCTGCAGCAGCCTGTCTCTCAATCATTGATGGCATCCTGGCAACGGCTGCCTCTCTGGAGGCCAGTGGAATACCATCCATGCCAACGGTAGTAGAAATTGCCAGCTCCTCCATAACACCAGCTTGTGATTTTGAAAGGGTGAGAACTCCACCTGTGTCCACTACCATGAATTCATGGTCTCCCCAAAACGATCTACCATATAGGCGATCCCTAGTAACCCCAGGTTCATCAACCACAATGGCCTTGTTTCCCTATAAGTTCGGGGGAAAGAAGACAGCTTTCATAATGAGTCAGACAATGAAAGATGAAGTCCAAAAAATGATTCCTTACAAATGAAAATTATTGAATCTGTTGAAAAATAGAAGTTCGAAGAAGCATTCAATACCCCAACAAGACGATTAAACAAAGCTGATTTGCCAACATTTGGCCTCCCAACAATTGCAACCCTTGGCAGAAGATTGTCAGGGACCTACCAGTCAAGATAGAACAAGGTTTAGCAAGTAGCTCTGGTTTATTTCAACATCCTCACAATGACATCTCCTAACCAACAACCAATCAAATACCGCCTGCTTAAATTTGAGCGTTCCACTCAAAATTTTTTGGTATTTTGAGTTCTTTTGAAATGTGCGAAACACTTCATATACACATCATGCTAGAGACAAGATATCATCACCGTGTCTCTCCCACATTTGTGCAAGTAATATACCAACTTACGTTACTTGCTCTGCTTCTACTCTTCTTCTGCATTTGAGCTGTTTCCTTGGGGTCGTCCTTCTCATCTTCTGAAATCAATAAACATAAAAGAAGATTTATGACAGAAAAGAGAATTAAAGAAAAACTAGCACTTATAAGGTGAGGATTCCTAAGCAAACACGATGGCCATCTGTTCAGGCGAATAAAATAAAAAAGATTCTGATAGTGTATTGTTCTCAGTTTAATCGGTGTACAATTCATTAATTCCTTTTGAATGCAAATAAAAGCCATATTTTCAGCAACTTGAGCTCAAATCACTCACCAATTGTCAAAACGCGAGACAAATATTTAGAGTACTCTCGGACTGCATCCTTCGCTTCTTGCTCAAGCATGCTGACATCAACATCTTTAGTGCCGCTGTCAAAATAGTCTCCTTCATCTCTGTCGTCAAAATCCTCAAGCCCCTCTTCAGAATCGGGACTGCTACTGCCTGAGAACTGACGGGCGCAACACGGCGGGGTGGAGGGGTTGAAATTCCGGCGAGAGGTAAAGTAGGAATCTTGGTGAGTAAAAGAGGAGCTTGACAGGGAAAGGACAGGAAGCGTAGAGGGGAAGAGAGGATGAATGATGGGGATAGTGAAAATGGGGTTTAGGGTTTTAGAGAGAGTGTAGGATATGGGCGTGGGAGCGTGAAGTTGATGAAGAGCAACCATTGCAGAAGCTCTATGGTTGGAACAGAAAGATAGAGAGATTTGGCGGCAACACAGATGGCCGGGTAGCATCTGTATTCCTGATTCGCCAATGCCTTTCCTTGGCTTACACCCAATAAATTGCGTTTATCCATCAAATATAAATTAATATAGTTACATATACAAATGCAAAAACAATTCAAATTTTGATATAAAAACTAACAATGTTAAGTAATATCTAATAATTCTAACAATTTTTTTTACTCTCATGATGAGTGTTCATAAGCAAAAAGGCATAAGATATCAAAAGCACTTAGTACAAATTTATCGATATTTTCTTCATCATAACACTTTTAGTTTTGGTCAATGTAGTTGAATTTTTTGTTATTACAAGTTTTTGTTTAAATTTTTTTCTTTTTTTGCCAACTTGTTTATTGTTACTGCCTATAGTTGTATTTAGACTTGGATATGAGTTTCATCCTATTATTAACTTGATAAAATCATTAAATACGAGGACTAAACTTAAAGCTGAGGCTCCATTATTCTTTTGATGGTCATTACTGGTATTGAATAGAGGATCTCTAAATCAGCTTTGAGCATCAAATCCTAACCATGAGAATCAGAATTACTCCAAAAAATGAAGTAGCAAAATCAAATCAAATCCGTTGGAATCAAATCAAATCCATCTAAAAAGACTGAAGAGCTCATCCTTTGTGTAGTCTAGAAGTTTTCATACTGTAAGCAGTTGAAATATGTATGACAGAGAAAATCAAGAAGGTCTTTTTTGCCAGAAAAACGATTTCTTTAAAGTTAATTGACCCCTAACAACTTCAGGTGCTTATCAACAGTTTCCCAGTTTATTGATAAATATTTGTTTCTATCAACTGTCTCTTCAATGTTCTTAAACACATTGAAAGTTCTATCTGATTTCTAAATTGCAGAATTGTGTTTTCTGGTCTGGTACAAAAATTATTCTTCAATCATTTTTCCCTTCTAACTTCCATTATACCTTGAGTTACATTTTCATATTTGAAATCCCTTTTTTTCCCAACTTGACTCTCCATTCAACTTGTTGCCAAGCCTGAGCATTTATCAACATGCCACCAATACCAAAAACCACTGGGTTTAGTCCTATAAGATGTATCATATGTTACACTGTATAAAACTCAGAAACCCAGAGAGAGAAAAAACCTCTGACCTAAGCATTAACTTAATGTTTCACCTAAGATCAATCTTGCACCATCAACATTTAAAATAACTACTTCCTTCTATCCTTTTTATAAACAACAACAACAACACAAATCAAGAAAAATAAACTGTTGGATAAAATTAGTTAAAAACAATACATGTATAAAAATAATAATTTTTTTTCAAACACACCCTTATTTTTGAATATTGTGTGAGTGGGGGGATGTGAGAGAGATTGAGTGGAGGAAAAAGATGAGATAGACTTGCAATTAATGAAGGGTAAAAATGGGGAAAAAAGGTGTATAAAATCTTCCTTTTGCCAAAACACATGTATTCTTTTATTAGAAAAAATTTTTGTTTAGAGCAACATGGAAGTTTGGCATTAAAATATTGATACCTCTTTTAGTAGAGATTTAAACATTAGTTCATCACGTTGTGATGGACTAACCTTTCTG
The DNA here is from genome assembly GCA_006871305.1 of Vachellia collinsii. NCBI lineage: Eukaryota > Viridiplantae > Streptophyta > Magnoliopsida > Fabales > Fabaceae > Vachellia > Vachellia collinsii. Next base: position 5,804 of record QFDD01006267.1, on the reverse strand, counting down.
CTAAACCCAATCATAATTGGTAAAGTGCATTAGATTTTTATACAAAGTTAAATTGCTAATTGATACGTATAACCAAGTCTATAGAAGAGAATGTTACTTATAAATAAAATTAGAATTACTTCTACTTTCGAATGTGCATGTATCATATTTACTCAACTTGTGAGGTCATCTTATCATTACCAAGATTATTTACTCCCTTAATACGTGAGCAAACTCAGATTATATAAATCTTGAGTGGGTCGTTACATTACAAGCTTGCACCTGAAAACTAGAAATATTTACAATGACACCAAAGCCCCGAATTTATTCTTAACGAAAATTCTGAAGATTGGATATAGGTCATATTGATCAATCATACTTACATTGAGCATATTTTGTTTTCATATAAATCAATTTATTTATGACAAGTTGTATAAATACATTTTATTTTTTTCAAAAAAAAATTATTTGTGCTACATGTATGGGAATGTTTAGTTTAATATATATTTGAGTGGTGTATGGGAATGGGCATGAGCTACATAGGTGAATAATACAGTTTATTTTATACTAATATTGATAATTGATAATATAAATATTATTAGAGAAGTAAAGTTTTGCTAGCAAAAACTCAAATTATATCTGTTTCATTAATTAATATATTAGATAAAATTAAAACCATATATCATCATTCATTATTATTATTGTTATTATTATTTACTGATTAGATATGCGATATTAATATAATATCACTATATTCAATATCCTATTTACTCCCCAAATCTTGATCCGATGACTGATTACAGTTTAAATTAAAGTATACAAATAAATTACTTATTGAATAAAAGAAGGAAAATATAAATTGATTCAAGTGTTCATTCATTAATTCATTCATTCTGTATCATCGACCAAATTCAAACCCATAATAAACGGATTAATTTACATGTAAATTTCCTTTTACCACCTTCCTTGTGGGATAGAATTCTGCGATCCTTTTCACATACATACATACATACATACATACATACATACATACATACATACATACATACATACATACATAGATATATATATAGATATTAACAAGCTGTATTGCCCATTTATTTATATATCTTCCATATACAATTATCATATAATATGTTAAGGGATAAAAAAAAATCAAATATAATGGATAAGATCCTTCCGATTTTCAAACAAAAAGGGTTAAACTCTCTCTCCCTCTCTCTCTCTCTCTCTCTCTGTATATATATATATGGCTTTTAAGTTATTAGAGAGAATGTGATGTGATGATATATTAGGAGGCTCCATGGCTGAAACGGTGAGGATGATGGTAACAGCGATGTTGGTGATGATGGTGGGGGCAGCTTCTCTGTATTTGGCTCATACGTATTCTGACTCTGATGCTGGTTTTGTCCATAACACTATTTCTTCTCCAAACATCGTCATCTTCTCCAAATCCTATTGCATGTACGTATCATTTATTACTATTATTATTATTATGCTACCCCCTAATATAGTCATTCATGCTTATTTATTAAGTTTTTCCATTTAATTAATATTTAAATGTGATTATGCATTCTCTCTCTCTCTCTCTCAAAAGGGTTAACCTGTAAATTAGCCACAATATTGTCTATAAAAATTTTTTGGTTCAATGTAAGTCCGTGGAGTAACGTCGCCCCTTTATCATTATTACTTAATAGATCAATGTTAGTGTTTTAAATGGGTGGGATAACATTGCTGTGTTTCAAAACTTTTAAAACAATAATAAGCCAAAAAAAAAAGGGTTTTTTTACGAGTAAAATTTAAAACAGATTTAATAAGTTAAAAAGGAGGGGATAGTCGTTGCAAGATCATCTGGGTCAAATTACTGTAACTAAAATATCATTGGTGTTGTTGCGACAGTTTTCACTTTTTTTTTTAAACGACACCAAGAAAAATCTCTTTTTATAGGTTTTAATTAGATGATTAATTATTATGATGTCATATTATCTGTTTATGAAAATGTATTTAAGACATTGTTGTTTTTATTCAGGTGGTGTTTATTGATACCATCCTATAATCATTTGGACGTGTTATTAATTATTAAACATGTTCTTATTATTAGGTATTTATTATAATTTAGTAGATTGATGGTGGTAAATTCTCAGGTACAGTAGAAGAGCAAAAGCTGTTTTCGAATATTTGAAACAAAAACCACATATCGTTGAACTTGATCCAAGAGGTATGCTTAGATTGATTCCTTTTAACGTGCTACAATAATACTACCCAATCTCTTTAATATAAGAGTAGCTAATTTCTTGGGCGATTCATAAACTTATATATAATTTAATGAGATCTTTTTAATATAAGAATTGATTAATTTTTTTGTGGAGATTAAAAAAGTTAATTTTTTTGCCAACAGATTAAGAAGTTAAATACATTACTTTAAAGTATTAATAATTATCATTTTTTAAAACTAATTTGTCCAACTTAAAAATTGATATATAATCTAATAAAACACATAATAATTTTTTTTGGGTAATGTATTAATTTAGCCTATTGAATTTCTCAAGAAAAGTCAATGGACTATTATATTAAGAAATTAAGGTAATATTAGGCATGAATTAAAAAAAATGTGAGGTTATTGACGTGTTCAACCCTATGTGAATGTGCTAATTAACCATGCAAGTTTGGTTGAAGGAGGACAACAGGAAAAGTAGTTAAAAGTCTAAAAAAAAAAGGTCAATTTTTGTATAATTCATGAACAATAATTTATATGTTCCATTTTGATAAAAAAAAAAAAACCTGCTTAAAGGGCATTTATATTTCTATATATTTATAAGGTGTGTTTCACAAAATCTAATTTGGTGCATATATATCACTTGCAATGTTGTAGATGATGGGTGGAAAATTCAAAGTAAATTGAGCAAAATTGTTGGGAGCCACACTGTGCCACAAGTATTCATCAATGGAAAGTATATTGGACTTTCTGATGGTAAGGCAGTCTATATATATATATATATATATTCATTCTTCTGTCTCAAAATCTTTCTTGCAATATATCTCTTCGTATGGAAGTAATAGAAGCGCAAGACAGAAAGTTAGTTAAATCGTCTAAAATTATAAAATTACATTTAATAAAATTTATTAACAAGATGAAATTCTTAGTTAGTCAAGGAACATCAAAACAAATTATACACGTTAGAAAAAGAAATTACTTTTGACAAAATGTTTGATATCAAAAATTCCATATTCTAAAAAGATTTCAATTCAAGTATATATACATTTTATGTATATAAACATATCAAATCATTTTAACCAATAAAACTTTTAAACATAGATGTTTTATCAATTTTTTAGACGTTGTTAAAAAGTAGTTGTGGAATAAAAATCAATTTTCATATATAAAATCATCCTATTTGTACCTTCAAATTTCATTCTTTTTTTTTTTTTTTCTATTTCATTATATTTTGAGTTGGCATTAAGATTTGCTTATTATTCTTAAATTTAATTTCAGATACCATCGTGGCCTACCAGAGTGGTGAATTGGCTAGGCTTCTGGGACTAAGTGAGTCCAAGGATTGTGATGATAATGATCTTTGAATTATTGGTTCATTATATTATAATGCCAAATTATGTACCACAAAGTTGTAGCTTAATTATTTATATTAGATTAAATTTTCATGCCATATTAATGCTTTTGGTTTTCTATTCCTCCAAATGTTAATAGCCAAACACATGAATATTGCTCATGTTTGATAAATGCTATGGAGAATAGCTTTTATCTCGGATTGCGTAAAATAGCTTTTGGAGTAGAATAGATTTTAGGGAAGAAATGATTGTGAAAAAAATGAATATGTTTGGTAAAACTTTTAGAGGATAGCTTTTAGAATGTGAAATGACCAGAAAGGGTATAAAGTAATATATTAAATTTTTAATTTAATTTTAGCTAAAAAATTACATTGATTTTATTTTTTTGTTGCCAACAAATTACATTGATTTTTATTAAAGTGAATAAATGTTAAAAATAGTATTTTTAAAAAAATTATTTATATTTAGTTAAAATGTTTAAAATAAGAACTTTAAGTATAATGTTGTTAAACAAAAAATTAATATTGGTGCATGAGCTACAGTGGAGCCTCGTGCTTCTATTAAATGGCAGAGAGGAGGGGTAGCTTTGAATATATCTCAGCAGGCGTGGTCAGCTGATTCAAAAAGCAGCAAGGAGGTGCTTCTGGTTCTGGCCCAAAACCAAGGTTCTTGGCCCAAAAAGTGATTGTGGTGATTTTTGTTTATTTGGTAAACTCTTCTATAAAACCTTGGTTTTCTCTCCACAATCACTTAAAAAGTGATCACCAAACATGCACCTAATCTCTTTCTTGCGGAATTTATGATTTTATCCAATAAAAATTTTGTATCATCCCAAAGATAAATAAAGCTTACGAATGTTTGGCTATCATTTATTCAAAATCATGAATCTTTAAAGTAAATTATTAAAATTAAAATTGTATTTTAGATAAATAATCCAAATTAAAATTGATTGGCGATTATTCTATTAATTTTTTATGGACTCATGAGTCTTGACTCAAATTTTTAACTGTTGGTTCTCGCTCAGCATCCAAAATTAATTAATTATATTATAGAATTTTTTTGGTATACATTTTGCATCTCATAATGTTTGCACAAAATAAAAAAAAAAGTAATTAATTAATCCATTGATCATTTTCTCCCTTTCACTTTAAACCAACACATTTCTCTAGTACGTGTATTAACCTCGATTATAATAAAATTTAATATTTTTAATAAAACACGTACCCTTGCCTTAAATATTCTTTTAAACGTATCATTAGAGTAGATTGAGATCTCAATAGAACAAAGATTAAGACATTAATAATAAAATTAATTTTTACTTGAAATTTTGAAGTGATAGTATTTTGAAAAATGGCAAACACTTTAAATTCGCAATTATTTTTCAAAGACATGAGAGGAAATCCAAAAGATAAGTAGAGACATCAATCTTATGGCAAATTGGTTTGTGAAAAAAGGTTCTTAATGAAGCTGTTGGACTGTAGATTCTCATTCTAGAGTTGTTGATCGGTATTGTAGCATCTAATGTTGGGTTTTTAGCTTTTATTTTATTTATTTATTGGGTAAGATTCAAGTATTCCCGTATTTGATTTGTAATAGCTCTTCTAATGATGTCTTTGCACTTACGTTCAAACTTGAGACCTCATTTTAAAAAACTCATTTTATTAGGAGCAACACCGGAATGTACTTACAGATAATTTACTAATAATATTTTCATACCGACAACAGGATTTGAATATGCGATCTTATGGGTTATGAGTTAACTTCTTACTAATTAGACTAACATTTTTATTTAAGATACTGTTAAAAATTAAACATGAACACTTTTGTTGGATATTCAAACTTTAATTTGTTTTATATTGTATGTGACTGGCTCATTCAACTAGGTCCAACTTATGTTAAAAAAAAAAAAGATGAATCATGTGAAGACATTGATGATTTAATTGACTATGGGCCAGACCCGTAGACTATGGGCTTATATTGGGCCTGCATTACAATCTTAGGTCCACTCTCCATGATTGTCATTCATGTGCAAGTTTTCTTGGTGCATCGGAGGTGAGCCATGGCATCTGCCAAAATGGTGAAGCATGGAGTTGCAGAAACACGGAGTAAAAGGAAGAGGAAATCAAAGTCTTCCACAAGCAGCCTTCAACTTCGATGTGATGACACCAATACTATCTTCGCTTTGTTACTCGCTTCCCTCTCTCAACCTCGCAAACCCAACTCTCTTTCCTTAGTCAAGAAATGCTTAAGCAAAATTC
>QFDD01006266.1:0-14777 GCA_006871305.1 Vachellia collinsii | reverse complement strand
TCTAACTCCCTTACCATGAATTCAGCTGATTCAATTTGACTCCCCAGAGACTGCTTTTGATCTAGGACAAGTCTAAGTTCTTCCTTAACTTTGTCTCCCTCGCTCTTCAACCCTTCAAGTTGTTCTGTTCCTATTTCAACTGCTTCCTCAACTTGTTTCCTTTGTTTGAGTACATCTTTATACAAGCATTCAGAGGCTCTAGCCTGCCAATTCATCATCATAAGCAAAAGATTACATCAAAATTCCATATACGCATTGAACAACATGAATTGGAAAGCAACCCAAACTGATGCCAGTCCATTAAAAATGATCTTTATCATTGACTCGTTTTGAGCTGACGTCATTGTTTCAAATTCACTAATAAAGGGTTAGCTATACACATCACAATAGTAACATAAAGCAATCAAGAAAGGCCGAAAAAAAGGAGGAAAAGATAAAGGGGAAAAAAACCTCACCCTCCGCATAGCATCAAGTGCATCTTTTTCAGCCTTCCCACGCTTAAGTGTTTCTTCAAATACATTTCGTCTAGCATTCTCAGCTTCAGACATGGCTAGTTCAAGTTGATAGCAGAGAGAGTCAATCGTTCCTCCATCCTGTGTCAGTGTACAATCAGATAAAAAATTTCAGACTGTTTCCCTCATATATCAATGCAATGCACATTCTCCACCACAAACAAATATTTGATGGAACTGAGTTACATTTAGGATTACCAGTACACTAGGAGGAGATAAATGACGGATATTTGCTGCAACTGGAGAAAATTCACTTGAGTCTATTACAATCTCACTCCCCACATAAGTCAACTTTGAAGTCAATGCTGCTTCAACAGCACCACTTTCAGAAAATGTTGAGAAAACTGAAGGACTCTTTCTTAACTGCCCATCTGACCCATCAGTACTAACTTCTGTACCCGTTCTGTTACTTGGACTGGAAAATCCTTCAGTGTCTGGATAAGAAAAGGTCACAGTTCTTTTCCCTTCATGCCCAGAAAGGGCAGACCTTGCTCTGGGAAGTAACTCGAGCTTTTCCCGATTATTCTGTCCCATCGTAGTCGATTGAGACCTCAACTGAAGTGAAAACAAAGCTTTAGGGTTTGGCCCCTGTGGTGGCGAAGGTGATGCAACCTCTTCATTACCACTATCCAAGCAGCTATTTCTGTGATGATATGCTACTTGATTCAGTATCCAAATTATAACATAGACTATTATGAGAGATTTCTGAAATGTTTAAGTATTAATCTTTGTATTCTTATGCAACTAAAAAGTTTCTTATTTAAATTGAAATCTGCATGTGACTTTATATCCAAAGCACCAATCTAGGATCAGATTTCATTAGCATAAAAAACTTGACAAACCTAGTGTGTATAAGGCGCCCTTTGCAGACAAACCATATTTGACAATAAGCCGGAGCATGTTTACTCACATAAATGGCTTTCTTTGATTTGAGGTCAATCATTTTCCTGCAATGTCAGAATATTAAAGATCACTAATATGAAAAAAAATTGGATCTCTATCTCAGATTCTCAGTAACCTTTGTCAGATACACTATCACATTTCTCCCACACATTATGCAAAACTAGCATACTGATATGATATCATCAATGAGTTTTTCAGCACATGTTAAATTAAGTGGTCTATGTGAACGTAGAAAACACCTTTGGAAAAACTGTCCCAATTGGACCCAACATTGCTCGAATCTGACATAATCAAATAGTTATATAGAAAACATAAGATTAAGTAGCATAGATAAGGTTTCATATCTGTTTTCCTACCTAGAATGACGATTATCAGATGCTGCCCCCATGACAAGATTACGGATACCATGCCGAGAGACAAGCTCTACAGTAGCTTTCTCAATGCATTCCATCTCAACAAGCAATTTCTCTGCCCGGACCTGCATCAGAATGTTGTGAGTGGAGAGTAAATAAGTTTCAACGCTCGTATTTGCATATACATGGACAGAAAGTCAAGGACAGTACCCCCATTCTTGAACAGAAGAGCAGATGTTCATTTAGATTCTTAAGCATGGTTTGCCTTTCAAGTTCCCTGTATGCTTCAACTTCCTGTTCTTCCAATGAACTTGCTGGAAATTTAGTGCCCACTACAAAAACCAAGAAACACTAATTATCAGGCCGATAAATCTTGAACGTTAACTTTTAAATGTATCCGAACATTTGGAATCTATGACTTTTTTTTTCTTCTGAGATTAACCACAGGATCCGTTAGGTCTTGCATGGTTCCCAAAAACACTGTTAATTTCTAAAATAGTGGCCAACATTCAAGGCAATATCTTAAACATAACTTAGGAAATCTGCAGAATTAGCCAGTGTAGCATCATGAATACAACAAACAAGAAGTCCATATACACAAGTACTGAACACGTATATATAGCAAACTTACTCAAGGGGATCATAGTTGCGGGCACGTGAACATGGAGGATGCAAATCTTGTTTCCTCCAGAGTTTTGCATTGTCCATGTCAGATTTGACTTGCTCCCTTTCAAATCTTTTGTCACAGCAACATAGATGGTGTCATTAACCACACTTGTGTTAGGCTCCTCTACAATTTCTTCCATCCCAGCCATGTTACCGGTGACCCCAAAATGTTGAGGAAACCTCACAGAACTGAAACCTTGCGGAAAAGCAGGCACAGGACTCACCAGAGCCATAATAAGAGATGAAAGATGATTAATCAAAACATTAAAGAAATCTCAAAGACTCAGGTTAATAAGTCGTTTTTCCATTAAACGGTAACACCATCACCTTCAATTCAGAATAAACTTATTTAGAAACTACTAAGCAGTTCAACTCTCTTCCTCCTCTAGCCCCAAATCAACAAACTCTTCTCCAAAACCCCAAGAAACTGTCTGGCTCGACCAAATAGTAAGAAACTTAGTCATCAAAATCTCTCAAAACCCGCCCAAAAAACTGTCTCTAAAACCATGAAAACCCCAAATAAACACTTTTCTCTCGCTTCCATAATGGAAATTCCTTCCTAAGCTAAAAGTATCCGACAAAAGCAAAACAACAAAAGTACATTCGTCTCTCTCTCTCTCTCTCTCTCTCTCTCTCTCTCTCTCTCTCTCTCTCTCTCACATCTAGATTTTCCCAAACCAACAGAAGTATATCCTGTTTGCTGTCTCTAGATTTTTCCGGAACCTGAATCGACCCCTAAAGCTCCCGTCTTACTACAAAGGGAACATCACTTTCCATCATGGAAAATCGCATGCAAGTGAAGAATCGAAGAAAACCTTTTTCGCCGGTAGGCGTGAGTGGAAGACTGTAAGCTTCAGCTTCGCTTTACAGGTAATCACTCAGATTGAAAAGAGCATACTTGTCTTCAGCTCAAATCATTCGAGTGTATGAGCACAAGAGACTCCAAATCATGAATATATAATTGCATGACTTTGAAAGGTAAATTATAACATAAACAATTCCCGTGGGGTCCTCCTCCATTTCAGCCTTTAAACGACTCATTTGTCTCCTCTCCCCCCCGTGTTTCTCCTTCATTTCCCTTTTGCTCCCTCTTAGTCCTTCAGGACGAAGCTTCCCAGAAGGCGAGTGGACCCTCCTGGAACAAATGCACGTAACAGAGTATAATGCCATCAAATGTATCTGGTTATTTAACTAGCAAATATAATTATAATAATAATAGTTCTAGAAATACGGCGACATATAAGAATATACGTTAGAGATTCCCCATCCATCGCCCACGTTATCGCTAAAAATGTCATCAGCGTCGATATTAAATAACCATGCACGTACTTTGGAACAAATTACCCTACAAACCATTTGGCTTAGTAGAAAAAACTAATTAAATCTAAATTGTCCAAATTTAATGTGGACATTCTAGATTTAATTTTTAAAAAGTCTATATTTTTTAAGAAAAATTATTTTGGTTGATATAAAATCTAAAATAAAAATATTCTCTTAACTATTATTTTTTAAACAGTAATTTTTTTATTTAAGAAAACATCATTATAAAAAATAAAATAAAATTTGTACCTCCCAAATCAAATCTGAACTATTCAGATCTGATTAACTCTTCCTACTAAATATTTAATGCTTAATATTATAACCAGACACGTTATATTCGAAACAAGTTAGCTGGTAGCAACCATTCAATGAAAAAATTGAATTATAAAATGAAAGGGAGAAGTATAATAATCATCTGCTCTTATTTTTTTTATTAAATCTCTTGATTCTATTTAATTATGCTTAGAGTATGCATTTAATCATTTAAGTTTATATGAAATTTAAGTTTAAAAAGTGCATTTTTAGTCATTTATCTTTAATGTTATTAGTTTCACTTAACAGAAAATGATTACTCAACAAATTTACATATTGATTTTGCAATTAAATAATGTTAAAGAATACTTAAATAGTAATTATTTAATATATTTATTTTTATTTTAAAATTTAAACATGTTTTAGCAACATTTTATTGTAGAATCACCATTTAAATTTGCAAAGTCAGCATTTTTCGTTAAGTGGAACTAACGGTGTTGAGTATAAAAGACTAAAAGTACACTTTTTAAACTTAAAAGATTAAATTGAAACTTCTTGTAAATTTAAAATACCAGATGTATACTTTAACCTTTAATTATTTATAATGCATAGATAAGTTTTTTGTTCTATTTATGAGTCTTATCATAATATTTTTTATATTAATATACAATTTTATTATTTATTTATTATTAAGCAGATTTTGTGTAACATCATAATATTTATTTAGAACAATTGATTATCTTGTAAAAATAATATTTTATGATAAATGTAAGTGAGCAAATACATAAATTATCTAATTGAGAAGAATTTATCCAAAATGTGAGTTATGAGAATAGAAGAAGTTATAAAGTGATAATAAATAATAATAATAATAAAAGAAGGAAAAGTGTTGAAAGGAAAATAGTCCAAAAATGGAATTCAAGAGTATTTGAATATATATATATATATACGAGGAAAAAAACGTAAATATATATATATGTAAAAGAAAAGATAAAAAAAAGAGAGAGAGATATGAAATGGGATAAGGGGGGCACTTGGCCCATTTCCCCGAGGGCGTGATGGGTACTGCTTAAATACCCTCACATTGATTCAGTAGCCATTAGGGTTCAGAAAACCGTGTTCTCTCCTCTTTCCTCTCCAGTCGGTGATAGAAGATTATTATTCCAGATCTAGAGTTATTAAAGATATTATGGAAGTTTTAATCAGCTTTAAACATTAAATAAATTGATGATCTATAATTTAATAAATTCTATGTTTAAAACACGAAACTTTAAATTGGAGATTTTGTATAATTGAAGTTAATTTGTGTTTTAAAGGAATTGTTGGGTTGAGAAGAATAATTAAATTTAGGTTAAATTAAATGGTTGAGAGCCTATTGAGGGATATGAATTTTAAATAATTATTTGAAGACTTTAAATAGATATATCAAAGTTAATTATTTAATTTATATATATCAAATTTGCATCTATATCATTGTGTAGATTGATTTTAATGTAGTTGTTGGCTTGAACTTACAAGTATCTTGGAGTTGAGGTAATCATAGTTAATTCATTTTATATACTTGCATGGATTGTAAGGTTTTTTTTATACCATAGTTATTTATTATAAATCTTATCTCTATATTTATGCATCCAATTTTAATAAAATGGGAAATATTTTTGAAAGAATACATTTTTTTTAGATGTGTATGATGAACTGTTGTAGAACTTATCCTTGTAAGGAATAAATTGTGATTTAATGTAATTATAGGAGATTGAAATATTCTATGGTATTGAAGTAGTTGAGTTGGTTTGTGATAATTGGGTTTATTATATTCGTTGTTGCCTCCACTACTGATTATAGTGGTTGGTTTTAAAGTGACTCAAACCCATATGGGAGTTGGTCTAGATCCAAGTGAAAGGCTAAACACCCTTTGATTCTAGACCCATGATGGAGAACGAAGGAGGATCGGTTGAATTAATGTTGCTGCTAGACCTTGACCGAGTTGTTTAGTGCATTAAGCCGGATTCACGTCATAGAGCAATATGGAGAAGTGGGATGCAAGGATCACTTGTGTATTATGATTGTATTGAATTGAAAATCTTAATTTTGTTTAAATATTACATATTAGCACTGCTTCACTAATTTATAATCCCGTATTGTATATTCTATGAATTGATTGTTGGTTACAAAGATTTTGTATCTTACCCTATCAATGTTTATTATTTTTAGGAAAGGAACTTAGTGGTTTGATGCATGAAGAGAATGAGCCAATAATATGATAATAACTATTACTGCAGGCTTATTAGTTATATTATTTTTTAGAGAAATGTATATTGTCAGATTTATATGGCTTGCATATTTTGATCTTTATCTTTATGATTCTATCATGAAATTAGACCCATCATTGACAAATTTTCTTTTGGTATGTCTAAGACATTAGATATTTATTTGAGGAATATATATGAACATATATGTTTAATGGGAGGTTTAATAATTGATTTTTTGCAACTTCTGGTGATGACCTGTGGGAGAGTTTTGTGCCCTAGATCGGATTGATATTGTGAATGGTTTGTAGGCTAGATGTTCTACTCGTAGCTCTTATGCCTTAAATCTCGAGGATTTAATAATCAATTATGTATTTATTTTGAGGTTTGATTTATTTAGGGGATTACATTTTGCTTTCATGATTATAAATATAAGATCCCATTTATTTGAACTACAATAAGGTCTTATATTTAAATAAATGAAATTTTATATTTAGAATGGGAAGAAATAATAAACAAAGATAAGTTGATAAGTTGTTAAATTTAGTTTTTCCCCGGTAAAGAATGCATGAAGTTGCCCCTGCTCCTCTGTTTTTGTGCCGTGAGATTGCATTTTGATTTATATTTGCAATCATGATAAATTACACAACATTTAACCCGAACTTGAACCATATATAAATAATTTTTTAATATTTAAAACTTAATAATAGATAACAAACTTTGAGTTATAATGCATATCATCTCCTGTTAAAAAGTCATAAAAATTTAATAGTATGAGAATTATCTATATAAATGTAAAAGTGTAGGTGGTCTACTGTAAAGTTTTAAAGATAGGGAAATTTATTGTACATGGCATAAGATTTATGTGAATTGTGTATAATTTACCCATGATGAAATTATGAATTTTCATCCTCCACTGCAATTTCAAGGCTCAGCAGTGGCTTTCCTCTTCAATATAAAATGAAAGTGGATTTTATGAAATTCAATGTGAGGTCTGACACTCACGAATAACATGTTTTCAAGTTTTTTTTATGCCCCCTCTTTTTGGTGAATATTACATTTACTTTATTTGGCAAAAAAGAATATTACATTTACTTTAATTATAAATATAAAACTCCAATCTATTTTATCTTTTATGTTAAAGTGGTTTGCATCAGAAAACACTCCAGATGCACATTATTAACAAATACTGGTATTTCAGGGAAGTCAACACCATGTATCAAATACCTAACTCAACTGATTTTTAAATATTTATAAATTGGATTTTTTGTGCCAACAAATATTTATAAATTGGTTACATACTATCTTTAATCTTTAATATAAGAGTCAATTGATTTTTGTTGTGAAGAATAATAAAGCTAAATAAACTGCTTAAAATTATTATTGATGTATATAATTATTATATATTAATTTGTAAAAAAAATACATTAATTTAAAGAAAAAATGGGTTGACTACAGGTGCGACCAGCATGCGCAGAATATTTTAAGAGCATAATTTATTATAAGGACCCCATGAAGACACACTCGTGGCACACACAAAAAGTACGAGCTACGAGTCGATGCATGTCCTCTTAAATTTAGTTGGACGCCATTAATATATTCCTTAGTGCAGTATAGAATAACAGTTAGGAGGATACATTATGTTGTGAACCGTCAAACTAGATTGAGGTTGTTAAAAATAATATTAAAAGAGAGAGCTCCCAAATTTCTTATAATTAAGGATAGAAAAATACGTTTGGATTGATTAAAAAATAACTAGTCGTTATTTAATAACACTTAATTATTTATGAAATTTAAAATATTTTGCCTTAAATAAGGGGTACTGAGTGTTGTTAATAATATTGTGTGTGGATGTGTTAAAGGAAGAGTCCCACATAATTTGGGATTATAGAGTCCAAGTGAATGTACGATAAAATATGATCTTAGACTAATAAATGAGTAAAGAGGAGAAAATAGATCACACATGATAAATGTCACTAGAGACAAATTCAACAATTTCCCCTTACCCTTTATATGTAAGTTAAATATGTATTAAGCATTTTTTTTATTAAAAAGCTTTATAGAAACACAAGTATTATTTTGAATGAATTTTGATTAAAAAAAATTATATTAGTTCACTAGCCTTTAATTGTGGATTTCAAAGGTTTAAATAAATTAAATTCAAAGGTTGATTTCTTAAATTAAGATTTATTTCTTTTAATACTCATAATTGGTGTTGAATGTATATGCACGCTGGAACAAAATAACAATTAAAAAACATTTTTAACATTGAATGCTGCATGCATTATGAAAATTATTGCAATTTGAATGGGCATTCAATGGTATTAAACATGTTCATTTGAAACATGTGGTTTTGCGTGCACTTCCAAAACGTCTTTCTTGCTTAAAGGACCAATAGCAACGTTCTGAAACATGTGGTTTTCCTGCGTGATGATTTAAGCTCATTAATTGGTGGCTTTAGGGATTTTAAAATCACCCAAACTCTATAAAGGTCATGCTCCATGTAAAAAGTCTCAAATGAGAGTTTTAATACACATCACTTAAGTTTTTGCACACATCTCTTTCTCTTCTGGCATATTATTCTACCTACTGAGTTATATTGTTTTTGTTGTTCTACTCACCCTATCTTGCAAGAATAATTCATTTAATCTTAGGAAGTGCTGCATATTATTTAGCCGGTAGTTACAAAATAGCTCTTAAGGACAGTGTTATTGGACGTGTCTCAGATTAATTTAGTATTATAGGTGTTACCATCTACATTGAAATTCCAAATTAATTCATTCTCATCTTCTGATGACTAATTTGGATTAGTTAATTAAAACTTGTGAAATCTTAATTATCTATAATACATATATGTATAATTAAAAGTTTGAAATTTTGTTTTTGCCTTTGAAGAAGTTTTAATATTTAACCTACACAAGATTCCTCTCAGTTTTAAATTATATATGTTTCGATGGCCTTATCAGTAGAACCTGTATTATGGGCCCAACCCACGGATTGAGCCCGCCAACCTTTGGCAGGTTGGGTTGGGAAAAATGTGGCCCATTTAGGTGCGGGTCTTTTTGACCCACGGCGGGCTAGCCGGCCAACATTTTTTTAAAAAAAATTTAAAATTGTTTTATAAAAGATATGTGGATAACATTTGATCATAATGTAGACCTAATTAATATTAAATATTTATTGATAATTTGATTAGTTTATATTTAGTTTAAATCAAATCTTATAAAGTGTATTATATATTTTTAAATTGTATTATATAAAATTTGAAATAGATATGTTATGTTTAAGTTATGATGTATCTTTATTAATTAAATTTATGGAAAAAATTTCATTTGAGGTATTGAAATAAATAAAAAAGATATTTTAAATGTAAATTAAAAAAATATTATGAGTAAGAAAAATATAAACAAAATAAATAAATAAATTTAAAAAACAGTGACGGGCTAATTTGCCATGATGGTGTTTTAAACCCGTATCTTATGGGTTAACCTGTTTACTAGCTCTACCTCTTAATCTTTAGAATTGAATAACTCTTTAGAATTGAATGACGAATCTTCCTAAACGTTGAAAATTACACGTGTGCCATGCATCAAATCATCAATTACGCACTCTTCTTTTATACTAAGGAAGTTGGTTGGTGCATCAATAAAAATACACCCTTCTAACATTTATTTCCAATGCAAAGAATTCCTTCACAGTCTCAATCTATCCGTTAGTTGACTAGTTGCTATATCAATGACGCGTTACGTTTTGTTTGGTGTAAAAAAGGAAAATGCTTTTCAAGTCTCCGGTGTTTACTATTAAAGCTATGTAACTAACTTGAATTAATGAATAAAAAGTAGATAAATTATTTAATTATAGCAAATACGGTATAAACGTCTTAAAATACCTCTATATAATTCCAGATCATGTTTCCGTCTAGATGCTACTCCCCTTGGTCCTAATTTTAAGCTTCCATTTGCCGTGTTCTATAAATAGAAATCACGTGTGATTAGAACCGAATGGATTAAATAAATTGATCAAGTTTTAGGAAATGGTATATTAAAGATAAAATAGACAGTGTCTTAAAACTCACATTATAACTAAATCTTATAATTTAAACTGACTATTAAAAAAGGGTTTGATTCACCGTCGTGATGCTTGGAAAAGCATCCCATAACTCAGATTCAAACAAAGCATAGTGCTCCCGCATAATTAGGCTGGGCGCCCTGTATTTCCCTTGATCAGATGGGGTCCAGAGCCCTGATTAAGTGATGCCCTGTGGATACAGAAGTGAAACTGAAAAGCAATAACGCCATCCGTACACGATGGCATTCAATTCCTGCAACGCGCTTTCTCGCTCTTTGATTTTTTTGGCGTCGTGTCGTTGAAATGAAAACCACTTCCCTGCAAACGACAGCTACGTCCCCGTCGTCTCATCTCCTAAATTCATATGAATGTTACGTGGGATGTGATGTTTAGCCTGGTCAGTCAGCCGACCTGCCCATGTCCAATGCACCTCCATCCTTCGTATCAAATCCGTTTAATTAATTTTATGAGATTAAAAGTCAAATACCGAGAATCTAATATCGGCAGAGTAGCAGTGTAAATATCGTAGAACAGATATTCCTCTCCACAGTCACATGATTTGATAGACGAAAGTGTAAAGGGAGAACATTTTAAATATCTTCCCATTTTAAAAATTTCTATTTAAAACACTACTCACTGTTGGATGTGGGGGCTTATTTTATTACAAATTTAAATATTGATTCATTATATTATAAGAGACTAATTTCTTTTACTATGCTGAACCCTGAACCCCTCATGATAATACAAAAAATTAATAACATCTAAAATATCCAGATATGATCATAATATCCATAAATACTACTATAACACAATAATTGTGTCCACTAAAACGCATGCGTTTAAATGAGCAAATGTGTGAGCTAAGTGTCTTACACGTTATGAAAGTTAGTTTCAGTTATATATACACACGAGTTATGTGCCTTCTTATCTGTGGAGTCAGCCTTGAGCTTGAGCTCCTGTCCTTCAGCCCTCTTCCTTGCTAAGTTTTTGGCTAACCATTAGGAAAAGGTACGTTTTCAGGCAAAAAAGCCATGGTTTAGTTTAATCTCACAAAACACCCCAACAAATGCTACCAAACCAAAAAAAAAAAAGTGATTAATGAACTAGAAACCATGCTTTGGATAGAAAAACTCATGGTTTTGGGGGAAGTTGGATCGGCAGGCTTTTGAAAAAAAAAAAAAAATCCATCCTTTGAAATAACATGTTTTTCCAGTCCAACTACAAGGTCACTGGCCACTGCTTAACATTGACTTGACTATTAAAAAACACTGACTTGTACTTGGAACAGGATTTGATTTAATGAATGAAGCTCTTAAGTTCAGAGATAATGAAAATGGACTGCTGGTTCAAATATCAACATCATCCACGGGCCTCCCATTCGCTAAATTAAAATATATTTATTCCATTCATCAGGCTCGCGTACGTGGCCAGCCGGCCCTCTTGAAATTTACTAACATGTTGGTAAAAGAGTTTGAATAGCATGCCAAGGCCCATGCTTACTGTAGGCCCCCTCCCTCGATATTTGGCCCATGTTTATCATATAATTTGTACGGTGGGCCTTGACAGAATTGGAAGCTTACATTCTTATTCATAGCCCGCCCCTAACTCACCTAAATTAGTGGCTCCTGCTGTTATTAGGAATTGATCGTGACTAATCCCTCCTAAAGCTGTGTGATCGTAGTTTGAATTATGAGAAAACTTACCTCCAGTTTTTTATATTATGGTTATCCAGTTCACTAATGAGCAAGTCTAGATTCTTTTAACATGTCAGTATAGACGGTGTTCACTGGTTACTCTCTCTATCTCTGTTTCCCAAACTAAGATAAAAAAAAACATATTTGCTGCTAAGCAGCTCCTAGAGCGATCATGAAGCTGTTAATCATGGTTACATCAATCAATAACAGGGATAATGATGAAAGATTAAAAGTGGGCTTTGCACTATTCCTACATACCCTAGTTCTAAGTGCATAAAAGTATTGGCCATTCACAATTCTTCTTCTAAAGGTTGAGGACAATTTGTGCTCAACATGTTGTGCTCCCTTTTCAGACTCTTGGACTATCTAATGGCTGTAGTTTGAAGAAGGAAACAACTAAATTTGTGGATGAATCTCCTTTGACAAATGTTGAAGCCGTAAAAATAGTGTTCATGGGTTTAGAAGATTTGAAATCGAGAAGAACTGCAGAAACGGTAAATTGTTATTTTTCTAACTTGTCAAAAAACTTTCATAAAGATGGCCCTTCTTATCCATCGAGTGAGTCGGTCATAATGAGAAGAGATTTTTTTCCCCTAAAAATAAGCTTTGCGATGGCAGCTGCTCAGCGACAAATGTTTTTTTATCCTCTGGTTCTCAAAACGAAGAGGGGGTGAGTAGCTAGTTAACATCGTCTATAATGTGTTAAAAGAATCCAAATGTCACCTGCTCATTGGTGAACTAGATAATAAAGATATAAGGAACTGGAGGTAGGTTTTATCCTTTGAATTATGCCCAGCTATATTCTCCTCATATCCAAATCCTTTTCCTTTTTGTGATGCCTGGGACTTAAATGCAAGTTTTAGTTTGTTATAGAAATTAACTTGTATTTAGAATTAAAAGAATATATAAATTATACAAGTTATCTAAAAAAGAGTATTTGTCATGTTATTTGAAGTGATAGATGAAAACCTTTTGATATTTCTTTGTTTGGATGACAGTAAATTTTTTTTTTTTCTACCTGTGACTGTAAAATTTTGGGATGAGAATGTTATCTAAATTCGTTAAGGGATGAATGTTAGACGGAATTAAATTTGTTAGATTTTTGCTGCCCAATTTTTAAAAGAGTTAATATATAATATAATCATGGGCAATTTATATTTGTACTCATTATAGTTTTAGTCTATCAAATTTTAAACAATGTGTTTTGATCCCTAAATGGTTTGATGGGGAGGGGGGTGGAAAGGAGGGAGGGTAGGGGATTGGAGTGTTTAATATTACTTTATTTGGTCATGTTAGATAGGAATGAAATAAATAAGTTTTTAATGATTTTGTACTTAATTTAAAAAAGGAAGAGAAACGAGATAATGATTAATTTACTTTTATACCCTTATATTTTAATTCATTTTTTTTACTTCTATGTGTACAAATATTTAAGCTTAAACGTACACAAATATTATAATTGCATTTTTTTAATAATTATTCATTTGTTAAAAAATGTGTGGTTTTTCTCTTCTGATAGCAAAATTACATTTTTACATGTAATTATCAAGTTAAAATATCACCTCCTCATGTATTTGATATAAAATTTACTTTCCTAAGAAGAATTTATTGGCAAAAAACAAATCTAATAAAAAGAAAGTACTTGCCGTAAGAAAAACTTTGAGTGTTTGTAAAAAGAAATGATTTATCACCATAAAAAAAGAAGAGAGAGACACCATCCAAAAAAAAAAAATTAAAACATTTATCTTTTATCGCTATGTGAGTGTGAGCAACTTTATAGAATTGGAAAGACCAGTGGCCAAGCTTCACATTCTTGTTCAGAGAGTAGAGGAGAACAATGTGGCCACAATCAAACAAAAACCAAGCTTGTTTTTATTCTTCACTAAGGGTGTTCATGGAAATATGACAAAGTATGTGAGGGTAAATCAGTCAATATTTTTGGCATCCATCCAAAAAACCCCAATTTGAAGGGATTCGATATAAGAGAAGGGAAAGGATTGGAGAAGTAAATTTTAACTCCCCTCCCCTTTTAAATTTCAAACCAAATGAAGGGAGTGACTCATTTTCTATTCCCTCCTATTCTTTCCCCTCCAACCAAACATAGCCTAAAGGATGAAATAATTTATATTTTTATTAATTTATAGGTACTAATATTTTAAATGAATTGAGGGTAAGTTTGTGAATAACTTTTTTAAGTGATTTTATGCAATTCGAGGTAAACATGTGAGAGAAGTTTTGTTTCAACTTACGTAAAAGTGCTTTTTAAGTGATTGCCAAACAAACCCTGAAACTAAAATGATCAAAACCTATGTTTTGGAATTGGATGGATCAAACTCAATGCAAATTCTTGTTGGCCAAAAATGTCAATTTCATTGATCACAGAGAAAAAAAGTATTTAGCACACAGCAACAGTCCAAGGAAAAAGAAAAAGTCAAAAAAACCCTACAAGACACATTGTACAAACGCAAATTGAACCAAAAATTGTATTAGAAGAGTGACATGAGATAAAAAAGGTTGTTTAAATTTTGGTAAAAAGATAAATTAAACTCTTCAATTCCGCCATACATCTAAATATATTGACTCCTTGATGGATAGGATTCACAACTCATTTGACCATTTAGCCCCTTTTAATTGTGCTCCATCAACTATGTTCAAGGGTAATAACATGATACTACGAGGCCAAAATGGAAAAACAAAAAAGATAATTATAATGTTTAATAATTACTAGATCCATCCCCTTCACCCTTTAATCCATCACAGGGA
>QFDD01006265.1:0-13405 GCA_006871305.1 Vachellia collinsii | reverse complement strand
CGGTTTTCATGATTT
Source organism: Vachellia collinsii (assembly GCA_006871305.1). Lineage (NCBI taxonomy): Eukaryota > Viridiplantae > Streptophyta > Magnoliopsida > Fabales > Fabaceae > Vachellia > Vachellia collinsii. The sequence continues at coordinate 13,390 of QFDD01006265.1, read as the reverse complement.
TTCTCAATAAATATTACCTATATATTGATCCGTTGATCTAATTTTCCCTAAATGAGCAGTCATCTACTCCATGGACACAAGCACACAGCGTAGCCTGGCTTCGTCATGATTTTAATTAATCTAAACGGGCATCATCGTTGAATTTTAACATGATGCACATTTATTTGTTTATTTAACTTTCTTTAAGTTTATTCATTGCAGTTTTATCAAAAATTTAATCATGCTACTAACTAAAATTGAGTCTAACGGAATAGGTTAATCATTTATAAAGTGACAAACTAATGTTTAAATCCTATTGAGAGATATATCTATATTTAATACCCAACAGTACTTCAAACAAAATTAGAAGAGGGTTACATGTACCTGGCAAAAAAAAAAAATACAAATTAAGCATGCTTGCTACTAAAACAGTGCATTCATTTATTAGTCCGCGCTCAGGGGGGAAACCAAAAGAAAGGAGAAGTTGAGGAGGCATTACCCCTACTATGGAACTCCTTGTTTTTCTCTTGGAAGAATTATATTCTGTGATCTGATCCAAGGGAGAAATCCACAGAAAACTATAATTTGAAGAAATGATCAATCACGCATTACATATATATATATATATATATATTCACCTCCATCATTTTCATTGTGTTTTACAGGTTTGTGATTCTTACACATTGTTGTTATGTTTTTAATAAACAGTACTATATCCCACCTGAGCAGACTTTGATTTGGAGCTACCGGAGTTCATTAGTTATGCTTCAATTCATCACCCCCGCTCTCTATCAGTCACACTAGCCTGCACAGAATGTTAAAATAAAAAATGAATATGAACATCCATGCGAACAAAATGTTAAAAATAAAGGCAAGACACATGAACCGTGCATATGAACAAGTTAAAGAGGGCAAAGTAAAGTGCCACCCACCATTCGTGATACCTTTGAATGCTGCTCCTCGTACGTGCGTGGCTCCGACAATAGTGAAACGGGTCACATTAAACTACAGGAAATAAGGGTGTGAGCTTTGGCTCGCAAATAATGGCTAACGTACTAACTAGTAGGAAAATAAACAGAACACAATCCTGTAATCTGCACAACATCCTTAGACGATCAAACAGCCAACTGGTGGGCTATTTGGAAGAGGCCTTCGTGTCCCTTGCAACGTGCGACTTTCCTCTTTCCTCTTTTCATCAATCCTTTCAACAAACCACCTCTCTCTTTCCCTATCTTGCTCTCGATACCATATCCCCCATTCCCTATCCTTGACGTGAATGTCTCCATATTTAGATTAAGTTTCAATGATTGAGATTTAATACTATGTCAAAATATTATCGTGATATCAAATATAATAAGAATTTACCATCATCAACTATTTACATCAAATGGAGGAGGAGTTCTGTGAAGACATTTCTCTCCCATACACTAATATACCACCACTATAATACATGTGATATGATTTATATTGGTATTTTGTTTTCTTACCATTAGTAACTATAAAAAATATGAAAATGATGAATTTGTAATTTGAAACAATTTTTCATTTGTAAATGACTAATTAAAAAGAATATGAATTTCACAATTTACTGCCTTATAATAAATAGGAATGGAGGGAGTGTTTAGAGAATTAAAATTTTAAAAATTAGAGATGAAAGTATAAATATCCTTTTAAGCAATTATATATAGCCATGCATCTACTCCCATACTATTGCCGTAATAAATATATTAAGGATAATAAAAGTGAGAGATTATTATTTCACTGCCTTATTGAGCACAGGGGGGGCTTGGGGGAGACCCGAATTCCCGTTGTCCAAGAGAAGGACCTGATTTTGCGTGCTGGGCTCTCACTTCAATCTGCGCCGCTCGATTGGTTCGACGGGGATGAGAAAGACGGATGGAGATCATCTTCCTTCGCATTCCCCACCGGGGCCCCACAACGTGGCCTACCAATTTGAATTCAAAATCATGGGTAACGTTACAAATTCCTAACCTCAGCCTCTGACCCAAAGCTAACCCAAACTTCGTGTATTCGCCCAGGCGGTTGCCCCACCAAATCTTTCACACTTGCCGTTCATCACTCTCCTTCACTGTCTCATTCCGGAAAGCCATATTCACTCTGTTTTCTGGGTTTGGGTCCTGGCCGAAAACACCCACGTGAATAAAAGAACCTGTATTCCTCTGTCTGCCTATCTCCTCTTTCTCTTCAACTCTCCGTTTTTTTTTTTTTTTTTGAAAAACAACAAAATAAAGCAAGGATGTTGCTATCTTGGGTTTTGGACATTTCTGTATTTTGATGACTCACTCGACGCTCTGTAGGAAGCCAGAGGATTTGAAATTTTTCATGGAGGATTGCTCAAGAACTGGCTTTCATGATTTCAATATGGCTTCACGAAAAGCTGAAGAAGCGGGTCAGTTTACTTTTTGTCCACTGTTCATTATAATCAGGGTTCGGTTTTCTTTTTTGTTGTTTGTGTTCAAAGAATAGCCCCCATATTTTTCTTTTTCTTTTTTCCTCCTGCATTTCCATCTCAATCCGTATCTATTGATTATCAAAATAACTTCTGCAGCTTGGAGACGTTATGAAGCCGCAGAGTGGCTTGAAAGGGAAGTGGGCCCCCTCGGCATATCCAATCAGCCGTCGGACAGAGAATTCATTTCTTGCTTGAGAAATGGTCTCGTTCTCTGCAACGCAATTAACAAGATTCATGCAGGAGCCGTCCCCAAGGTATGATCAAACAATTACGTCTAATCAAACAGGAGCTTTTTCATAATAGTAAGGTCGTAAATTTGAGTCTTGCGTTATTTTTCCTTCCTCTTTATCTGGCTGATACAATTTCCCCTCATGGCTTTAAGGTTGTGGATTGGCAAATGCCCCTACAATCAGTAGCCCGGGATTTCCAGCCTTTACCTGCCTACCAGTACTTCGAAAATGTAAGAAATTTCCTGGTTGCAGCACAAGAATTAAAGCTTCCAGCTTTTGAAGCTTCTGATCTAGAACGGGTAATTTTGTGAATTAGTTACCAAATCAAGTGAATGAATTGGAAAGTACAAAGTAGTTTTTAGGCTTGTGCTTATGGATTGGACAAGTATCAATCAGTGAATGGTTGACTATTTATTGTACAGGATGCTGTAGACATGGGATCAGTATCTAAGGTTGTGGATTGCGTTTTAGCGCTTAAATCGCATCACGAGTGGAAGCGGACAAACACTGAGAATGGAAGTAACAGGCACTTAAGATCTCCTTTTGTAATGCACTCTGCCAGTAGAATGTATTCAAGACCCTCTTCAGATGCCTGTAGGCGCTTGGATTTGTCGGCCACATCAGATAAAGAGCATTCCCCCGAGGGTGATTTTCAGAAACCAGAAGGTTTGCTATTTACTAAATTTGTAATTTTCAATTTAGAAATGAATTCTTCATCATGCTGAGGAATATATTAAAATAACTCATAAAAGAAAGTTGCATCTGATTATGATCAGTCAACTTGTATAAGCCTATGAATCTAGACCCTGATAAACTATTCCTACTTCTCAGTTCTCACTTTCAGTTGGCAAAAATTTTTATTCCCCCCCCCCTATACTTATATTCAATATAGGCAAAATCGTGGAATCAATTGTTAAGCTATTGGTTGACTCTATGGTTGACACCAAAGAAAATATTGACTGCAACCTTACAGCTTCTCTTCGCAACGCTCAACAGGTATTATAATGAAATACATGCAAACATCTGACTTGAAATTAGTAAATTAACATATTGAAATACCTTGGTAGACTAACTCTTGAACGTTTTATCTATCTCCTTTTGATGATAAAGGATCCAGTTAAGCTATTTAGTGCGATCATATCAACTTGTTTTGGGGATCAGCTCCAAACAAAGTTCCCTGAGGTGAGTGCGATATTATCCTGCTTATATGTTGTAGAAATAAGTACAAGCCATCAATAATCATTATTTTTCTTTCCGGAATAATGGGATAGTTCAAAAATCATTTTGACTTGAAACAGTTAGCATTGCTGCTGAGGGGTTTAACAAAAGAAAGGAGCACATTACCTAATTCAACATCCACAGCATCAGATGAATCTACACCTCAAAGTTTTAAGGTACCTTTTGTTTTTGTAATACTTCTTACTCTGACGATTATCTACTAAAATTTATCCATGAAATAGTCTTTATGTAATATTTCTTCCATACTTCTTGTGATGTACATCATATCAGTAAGTGTCAGGGTGAAGAACGATGTTCAAAGGTAGCTACAAATGAGTGTAATGAAATCATGCTTGGCAGCAACCAGTGTTTTTCCGGTTTTCTTATTCAATAAGTTTTGATGTTTTTATTGTAAATAGACAATGATTGAATTTTTGCATCTGCTATGTGATTTAATGTTCCTCAATAAAGCCTTGTATAGATTTATGATCAAGTGATGCTATTCTGACCGGAAAAGAAACAATATTTAACCTCAACTTATCATAATATGGGATATGTTAATGTGCTTTTGACTTACTAATCCCTGCTCTGAAAATTGAAAAGATTTAATTCGAGTCTTTCCACTTTTAAATGTAATGCTTTTGTTCGTGTATCTATTAGATAGATATTATCATGAAGTTTAAAAGACAGCTGTTGATGGTATAGATTTATGATCAAGTGATACTATTCTGACCGGAAAAGAAACAATATTTAACCTCAACTTATCATAATATGGGATATGTTAATGTGCTTTTGATTTATCAATCCCTGCTCTGGAAATTGAAAAGATTTAATTAGAGTCTTTCCATTTTTAAATGTAATGCTTTTGTTCGTGTATCTATTAGATAAATATTATCATGAAGTTTAAAAGACAGATGTTGATGTGACCGATGTTTACCTCATATAGTGTTCCAGAGGCTGCACTACTAAGTGCACTTGCAGCCAGAAGCATCTCTTTGAACTGCAGGAAAAAGAATTTGTGGTATGTTTTCATGTAGCTTGTTTTCACTTCTAGTTCTGAAGTAGATATGAATGAATTATTGAATTGAATTTGACTTAATCAGAACTTCGGTAACAGAAGTAGTGGTTAGAACATTGTTTAAATGGAAAACGGTGCTTTTGTTTAGATATTGTTATGATCTTCACAGCTGCTAATTGTGAAGGTCATAACAATGAATGCATATTTGTATGTAACCTGAACTCCGATAATAATGCTGAGATATGATGTGTCTTTCAGGATCTCAAAGCTCTGCTCTTGAAAACTAAGAATGACTTTGAAGAGATGAAGTCCCAGTTTCAAAGAGATCTAAATTACCTTGGTATGGGCAGCCACTGTATTTTGCAAGTTTCTTATTTGTTACGATAACTATAACATGATAGGAAGCTGCTTATTTTCTTATTTATAATCTCTATTTGGTTATATTGTCTCTATCCATGACTACATATTCTAAGACCCAAAAAGCTTGGAATATGGATGTTTATAATGTTTAAGAAGTGTGACGTTTATTAACCTCATTACATGTTGATATTGTTCTTAATCGTTTATTCCTATATTCCTACATGAGTTTAGGAAGCCAGGTCCTGGAAATGTCCACTGCTGCATGTGGATATTACATGGCTGTGAAGGAGAACAGCAAATTATACAATATGGTCCAAGATCTGAAAGGTAAATTTGCTTTTACCTCGGAACTTTCTTTTAAAGTATTTAAGTTTCCTTAAACTAACTTTGTGTAACCTTTTCAAATTCAACCTTATTCAGGTAATATTCGAGTTTACTGCAGAATTAGGCCATCTTTCAGTTCTGAGTCCAAGAATGTTGTAGATTTCGTTGGAAAGGATGGTTCTCTAGTCCTATTAGATCCATCAAAATCACAGAAAGATGGAAGGAAGGTTTTTCAGTTTAATCGGGTTTTTGGACCATCAGCAAGCCAAGGTAGCTCCACAACACAAACTAATTTTGCAGATTCTTTTCTTTATGCCCTTCTGTGTGTGGAAATTTACTATTCTCTATACTCAGGTGAAATATACAAAGACACTCGACCACTAATTAGATCTGTGATAGATGGATATAACGTTTGTATATTTGCCTATGGACAAACTGGATCCGGGAAGACGTATACCATTGTAAGATGCTTTGATATGCTCTAACCTGCTTCTGCTTCATTTAATTTAGTGGTTCCCTTTATCTAAACGAGGCCTTAACCTATGTTCATTTTCTCTTTTTGGACAGAGTGGGCCATCAGGTGGATCTTCTAAAGATATGGGGATTAATTATCTTGCTTTGAATGATCTTTTCCAGATGTCTAACCAACGAAAGGACATTATAACTTACGACATTTACGTTCAAATGGTTGAGATTTACAATGAGCAAGTACGAGACTTGCTTGCAGAGGAAAAAACAGACAACAAAATAGAGATACGAAGTTGTAGTGACAATGGCTTGAACCTTCCAGATGCTACATTGCGTTCTGTAAAATCTACCCATGATGTATTGAGCCTCATGAAACTCGGTGAGGTTAACCGAGCTGTTAGTTCCACTTCCGTCAACAACCGGAGTAGTCGTTCCCACAGGTCAGATTCTATACCAAGTGCTATGTTAACACAGAATAGTTTAGTTGAGATACTGATGAGTCTGTTCCACATGGGTCTCAGTGTTCTTACTGTGCATGTTCATGGCAAAGATGTGTCTGGGAGCTCCATTCGTGGTTGCTTGCATTTGATAGACCTTGCTGGAAGTGAGCGAGTGGAGAAGTCAGAGGTTACAGGAGAAAGACTAAAAGAAGCACAATTCATCAACAAGTCTCTTTCCTGTTTGGGGGATGTGATCACAGCCCTGGCCCAAAAGAATTCTCACATCCCTTACAGGAATAGTAAACTCACCCTTCTGTTGCAGGATTCCTTAGGTCTGTAATTCACACTCTGTTGCTTTCCCTTGTTACAAGAAATTAAGGCACTTTGCTCACAGTGTTTTCTCTTGGTAATTTCTGCATCAGGGGGGCAAGCCAAAACTTTGATGCTTGCTCATGTGAGTCCTGAAGAAGAGTCCTTCGGCGAAACAATCAGTACTCTAAAGTTTGCTCAGCGAGTTTCCTCTGTGGAACTTGGAGCAGCTCGATCGAATAGAGAAAGTAGTGAGGTTATGCAACTTAAGGAACAGGTAAGAGAATAGGAAAATTACGATTTAAATTCAAGGCTTGATAAGTTGATACCTTGGTATCACAAGTGTGGTTATACAAAGCTGGTTTCCTCTGTTTTGTCAGGTTGAGAGCCTTAAGATGGCATTGTCGAACAAGAAAGCACAGAGAGTACAGATGAGTAGGACTAAAGAACCAGGGACTCCATCTGAGAAAACTTCATTGCGCCTTAGAAGACTTAGCATTGAGAATTCCACGAAGCCTGAGGATAAGAGTGGGGTCAAATCACCTTCTTTTATGCCTCGTTCAAGGAGATTGAGCTTGGAAGGTTCAAAAAGCATCATCAAGAAGGACAACACTGTACAGCCAAAAGATGTTACTGATGTAACCAAAAGTTTACAGTTGGATTCAGCGTCTCAGCAGAAAAAGCGTCCTCCGCGAGATGCAGATGCAGTGCCAAAACTATTAGGCCATGTCAGCAATAGCGGTTCCAAGTTAGAGCTGCTCACTAAAGCCCCTCGGAGTCCTACGAGCATCAAGTATCAGAAGAAGGTGATGAAAATAGATTGTGCAGCTCAAGTTCATCCTCTTAAACTACCTGAGACGCCTGAACCACAGGGGTTTGATAAGATTGAAACATATAAAGCTGCAAGGAGTGATGTTGCAGTTTCCATGGATTTCCAGACACCAAATGTGGTTAGCAGCAGCAAAAATGGCAAAAGTTCTCAAATAAGGAGATCCTTACGGACCATCGGAAAACTCATTAATGGACCGGATAAGAGGTGCCTGAAGTGAAATAAAGCAGGGAAAGTTTTTCATCTCATGCTTTTGGTTGTCGTTTTTATTGAATCTTTGCATGTGAAATTGCAGGAGCCAACAAAATATGGTGGAAGTGAAGTCGCCTATGAAGAGCAATACTAACATAAATGAAGCAAAATCACCACCAAGTTCCGTTGCGACAACAAGGAGGAGGCAGTCTCTAACGGGGATTCAAGCGCCTGGGACCGAAAACTCTCGTAGATCTTCTCTTGGAGGGAAGTCTGTGGTGTCCTGTAAGTAGTAAAACACAGACAAAATTTTCACAAATATTTTTCATTGACTACGTATTTTTTGATTCGTGAGTGCTGCTATTTCTGTAGGCGATAAGGAACAGAGGAATACGAAGACGCCTCCTCCAGTACAATCAGCCACCAACAGCGGAAAACGGTGGCTATAGGGAAAGAAAAAAGGTAGGGAACTGACTGTGGGTAGTGCTTTGACTCTAAGCACGCTGGGACTAACTCGTGTAGGTTGCTTGGTTAGGACGTCGTCTTCTTCTAGTTCTTGTAATTATGAAATTACGTTGATAAAACTTTAAGTTTTGAACTCCCCCTTCTCTGGTTTTTCAGTTGAAGGTTGCCCACTTTTGTTCAGCAGCAAGAACGTTATTGCTGTTTGGGGAAAAAAAAAAGAACCCTATTGCTGATTCGGTCAAACAAGAACAATGTACTAGTGTTTTGGTGTTTGAAGTAGGAAAAATTACATATTTCGAATAAGAAATTAATTCCCTTTTTTTTTGCCTCTTCGTTGTTATTATATGGTTGAATGTTTTCTATAGTCAAAAGGGGAGGCTGCATTACCGCACCATGATAATTACTAGTTTGAGGATAAGATCCACTAATTAGAAAATGCATCTTCCTCCCTCACAGTTCAGGTGACTTCCACGATAAATTTTTTTAAAGATTTTATATCACATGCTTCTAAAAGGTACATTGAAATATACTATCAACTGAAATTCTCAAAATTAAGAATAGATTTTGCAGGTGTAAAAATGTCAGCATACCAAAATCTGCTCTTAACCCTGAATTGCATAGCCGTTAGTGGTCCCCATTGAATCTGCCCAACGTTCACATGCTTCCTTGTCGTACCAAACTGACATGCACAACATGGAATGCTTCCAGTGAAAATATCTATCATTAATGTACCTCTTTTTTCGTTTTTTTCTTCTGTTTTTCTATTTTACAAAAGCGAAATTAAAGGAGGAGGAGGAGGAGGACGTAGCGACAGGCAAACAACCAGTTGCACAAGTTAAAGAATGAAAAAATTGCAAAAGAAATAGTTACAAGAAAGTATGAGACAAATGAAGTTCACTGAGATAGATGCCTATTATTTAATTTAGAAACACTGTATTCATAAGCACGACGCAACCTCTTCTGGAATCTTCTGAGATCCAACGTAACATTTTGGCTATCAAGATAGATCTTCTTAGTGAATTCCCACCCCTTCTGGTTAATACTGTCTGGGTCTCTAAGAACAGGATCATCTCTATCATACCTCTTCCACAGAGAGCTTTCTTTAGCCTGGATTTTATACCCAATATATTTCAATCCAAGCTTTTTTGCAGGCTCACCATAATATGTTTCTGCTGCCCAAGATGTTCCTAGAGGAATGACTTGGATGAACATAGAACCAGGTCTCATGAACAGAAAATGGGTCATCGCAGCACCGTGTACCCCAACCATGACCTCGCTTGCATTAAGTGCCCTGTAAATCTTTGCCAATTCTGTTGTTTTATCTGGCCTTAAAACTTCAACTCTGAACCCAATCTCCGCTGCTATTTTCAAGAGCAATTTCTCATTAGTTATCATTCTTGATCCTGCTCTTGACAGAATAATCAATTTAGGTTTGTTCCCATGATTTTCTGATGATAATACAGGGGACAATCTATCTTGTGCTTCTTTAGCTTCATCTTCGATCAAGCCATTAATCCGAGGCCAGTAAGCTCGATCCAGAAGGTTTCGGAAATCAACAATGCTCTTCTTATCTTTCATCAAGCTAGAATCCACAGAAAGCTCATCATGGATTCTCAGACCAGTAATGGCTTCGGGGAAGCAATGTGTCCGGTTGTCTCCACTGAAATCAATGGTGGGAAAGTCTGACAGATGAGAAAGGATGTTCCCGTACTTCATGATCCACCAACTGTGATATTCCAGGATGACGAACACAACCTGTTTGTTAAAATGCTGGGAAGTGATGAACAAAGGGATGATCCCATCATTGAATTCGTGATAAACATTGCCAGTATAGCCGCCGGTGGAGAAGAACACTGCGGGGACATCGTGATGAACATCACAACTATGATTATTACCAGCACCCAAACTCACTTTCTTGGAAATGATGCTTATTTCATCAATGGTGTCCATAACACTTGTTTCCCATTTTCGAGTATATGGCTTGATCTTTTCATGTTGGAGTATCTGATCGTTGTCCTGTTTACTGCTTACAGTTGATGATGACAAATTAGTCATGTGATTATTGAAGGTGATGGGATTGTAAAGGAAGATTGAGAAGGAGGAAGAGCGTGTTCTTATATCCCCTTTCATTATGCAGATATCAGAACGGTAACCAGTCCTGTCACAACATATAGTTCCTGCATCATCAATGGAAGTGTGTAAGATATCAAAGAAAAACAGTGATGATCTCAACTAAGCGACTGACACAAGAAAAAAACCTTGGGAGTTACTTTTGAATAGTTAGATGTTGCCTCTGATATAACATATATATCTATGATTTGATCTATCTATCCTTTTTACAGAAGAAGGCTACCAAGACACGTCTCCATCCCAAGTCCTCATTAAAAAATAGGAATTTCTGACATAGAAGACATGAATTTCATTACTTCATCTTCTTAATGTTATTTATCAGTGAGTGAAGAAAGGATAATCCTGGAGGTCAATCCCCCAAACACAGAGACAAGGAGAATAGGAAGACCTACCAACGGAGATTGAAGAGCACAACCCGACCACGGCCGGACCGTTTTCCGTCCACAGAGGGTCTGAAAAGCGAAAAAAAGTAGACAAAATTTATATTCGAACAGAGATTGGGGGAAACGAAACAAGAAAGAATAGGAAGAAAGAAGACAGAGGAAGGCGTGAGGCGAGAAACTTACAGAAGTGAGGCAGATTGAAAGAGAAGCCTATGAAAGAAGGTGCTAACACGAAGCAGCATGAGAGGAGAGTGAGGAAGAAGAGCGTGAAAAACCTGGACCTGGTTCTCTTGCAATAGCCAGAGTCAAGGTTTTCATTTTGGGACACGTCTTCCTTTATGGATTCTCCTCCTTTCCTAAGTTGATGGTGCCGGTGGTAACGGGCCATTCTTCCCTACAGGAAGTGATTTTATCCCTCAACGAGATTACCAGACTTGTGCAGAAAGACGCAGAGAGGAAGGAACGAGTGGGAAAAAATGATACTTTCTCTCTCACAAGAGCAAAGCTTGATTCAAAGAAATAGCAGAGACAGAGAGTCTTGAAAGTTGTTTCTAGATATATGGAACGAGTGGATGGAACAGTCTGGGAATTAGGAAGAGGAAGGCAGAAAGAAAAGAATGATTTTGAGTGTGTGGAGAAAATTTCAAAGGAGGCTTATTATACTTCATTTGACCTCAAAGAGGAGGCGAGGCTTATACAAGAGGCCGCTGTGGTGGATGGTGTGCTTGCATAGCTGTATCCATAGAAAGCGTGTACACAGCTTGACGACGACGTTGAACTGAAACCTTCCAAAGAAGGTCTGCGATTCTGCTTGACGCTGACTGGAACCGTGTTTTGCTTTCCATCGGTTGCTTGGGTTGGGCCGATAGTGTTTTTATTTTTTTTGCCAACAATTTTCTTTTAATTTTTAATTACATATTTGTTCTTACTGCTGGATTTTTTAACTTTACTTGCACAATTAACCTTAACATAAGGGCTAACAATACTTACAGGGGCTACTAAAGGAGGATAATTAATATATTTAGTATTTAATATAAATCACAATTTACCTTTTTTTTATATTAAAAAAATAAACTAATATATTTATTATTTTTTAAATTAACTTATCTAACTTATAAACTAAAATATAATCTAATGATACATATAAATATTTTAAAATATATATAATTTAAAACAGTAATTCATTTAACTTATTTAATATTAAAAAAGGCTAAATGATGCTCGTATTAAAGACCACGGGAGGGGAAAAAATGAGACATTACATTGAAAATTAAAAGAAACTACATAAACCTTAAGAATAGTTTTGTCTTAATAAGAATAAAAAATTATGATTAAATGTTGAATGCCAATACTAACATTTTTTACTTAGTTGGCCCTTAAATTCGGGTTAAATTAATTTCGCCTCCCACCCTCCACCTCGAGTATTAATTTGGTATTACCAACAAGTGTACAAAGGCGGCTCTGCTGACATTTTAATTTTATAACTCCTTGGCATGATTTCTAACATGTTTGTTAATCAATTCTTAAAATCAATTTTACGTAAATCGAGATAAAACTCTCTTACATATTTACCTTAGATCCTGTGAAATCACTTTTAAAATTAAGGTTTTATTACTTTTCAAACATACTCTTGAACACATTTAGATTTGACAAAACTTCAGCTGTCCAGGCTTACGTGCACATATCTGCACACCAACTTTTTTTTTTTTTGTTTTTATGGTTATGAAAGCGTAGCGTCGTTCTCTCAAATCAATATAATATAATAATAGCGTATTTTAGTTGATTAAGACGGATACACTCATTTACTCGCATGTCATATCTTGAACATGACTTCCTCTTTATCATAATGGAACATATGAATTGAGGCTTAAGGGATGATTTTATTTTCAAAGCAGGATGTGATGAAACTTAATTATCCAACTTGGTTTAAGCTTAGAGGAGAGCGTAATTCAATGACTACATGCATCTCTTTTTAACTTCCTAGTCTCCTTCAACTTTTAACATGTTAACCGCTGCATTTTAATAAAAATTATTGGTTATTTTCACTCTTGGAGAGTCCAAATTTATAGCTTCAAATTATAGAAATTAATCGAAACATAAACAGACAGAATATTACATCATCAATGCTCTATTTAATAAAAATATTTCAATCATTATTTTTTGTAAGTTTCAGTTTCCATAAATATCTCTTAATCACTTACCCCCATAATTCATCATATTAGATATTTGTAGCTCCGGTTTCATTGAAGAAAATAGAAATCACATGACACTATAATTATGTTAACATGTTAATGGAATTTGAACGAAGGAGAACCAAGTTCCAAGGCAGAGTGATGGAAGGAATGTGAGGAGACAAATCCAACCCCAAATTGAGATTCACCTGTTAATCCCAACAAAATTATAGTATATTTGTGAACAGCTTTTAAAAAATGATTCCACACAATCCGAGATGAGTATGTAAGAGAGTTTTGTTTCCATTTATGTGAAAGTGCTTTCCAGAAGTGGTTGTCAAACATGCTGTAATGTTGCAAGAGGGAGTGGAACAACCAGGAGTGAGCCACATGCTTATCTC
>QFDD01006264.1:0-17337 GCA_006871305.1 Vachellia collinsii | reverse complement strand
TTTTAAGAGGTGGTAATTAACTTGGATCCAAGGGAGTTTTCATCAATTAAAGCATTGGACCTAAGTGATTGCTTGGGGTTTTTATCTAGACTTAGAGAGTTATCAACTTCCATATCATTTTGAGAGGAATGAAAGCCGATTTCCATCACCAAGGGCCTATCTCTTCATATCTTTGATTTAATTCAACCATTTCATTGTTAAACCAAAAATACCAAAAAGATTTACTTCTTGCATTGTTTTGTCATTGCACCACTGTTTCCGTAAACCAAAACCCCCCTGTTTCATACCCAAGTCCAACAATGTATTTGATAACCAATTTAGACTAGGAAACCAATAAACCGCTCCTCGAGAAGAACGATTGGTTGCCCACTATACTACATTCTTTTGTGCAATCATTTTGTATCGAACCGGAAGGCGACAATCTGCGTCCGATCAGGGTGATACTGACATCACCCTCAATTTGCTCAGCAAGCATATTGCCATTTTGAGCGATTAGGTTATATCCTTTAACCAGCAGATGATGGCTAAAAAATTCAGAAGACAGAGATTCATGGATCCACGTGGACTTTCCCTCAGGATTCAAAGCAGCATTCTGGCAGCATTCCACCCCTTCCACCACTTTCTTTCCAGAGGGACCAAACCAGCCTTCAGGAGGAGGAAAGGGTGCAGGACAAGGAGCAGAAGCAGCAGGAGAAGAAGGGGCTAGATCTGAAGGTGGAGCAGGTGGAGAGGAGTGATTTCTATTTTTCATTGTTATCTTTTGTTGTAATTTGCTTTATTTCTAAACTTGGGTTTTATGGCTGAGCTTTGACTTTTGTTACTCTAAATGAAATGCAAACAATTGGTTGGCTTGTTTCTCCTTTACCCTTTTGCACTCTTTTCTGTTTATTCTTTCCATTTTATTCTTAGTGCAATGAGGACACTTTGTGTTTAAGTGTTGGGGAGACTTGTCGTTCATTTTGCTTATTCCTTTCAAAATCCATCTATTTCAAGTTCAAACATTGTGATAACTATAAATGCTGCAAAACAATTTAGTGTTGTGATACATAGTGAGGAAGTTTTGCCATCTTAGCCTCTTAGGTCTTGAAATTTTCATGTGTTGGTAACTTGTTAGGTTGAAGTCTCAATTGGTTTTACCTCAGGTCACGACCTAAATAGCCCTAATGCTCAATCTTGCTCTCGGTACCATTTAGGCTGTGACATGATATATACAAGTCGCGACCTCAGTGCTTGAATCCTTGCATGAGTGTTCTTCTCTTTGCTTGAAGCATTGATGTACAAGAAAAAAACCAGTTTTGATTACCTCTATACTCTTAAGTAAATTTCATGACCTGTTGATTTAACCTCACTGCATAAAACTTGGAAAACTTGCCCCGCCTTAAATTTTTGGAATTCTAGATTTTGGGGGTGACTTTCTTGTGTTTGAGCAAGTAATTTTGGGATTCATGTATGCTTTTTTTTTTAAATTCTGCTTGATCAATTTAACCATTAATCAAGGGTCTGCCTCTGTGATAAGTGTAATAATGCTTTGTGAATAGTACATGTTCTTTAGAACTTAATGTATGAGCAGTAGAGATACAAAACTTTGTAGGGAGGATAAATTTGGGTCTCAATTTCCTATATTGAGCGATTATTCATGTAGTCTGTATTCTCTAGAACTTGTTATAATTCTTGGTCAAAGCATAACATGTTTTAATGCAATGAATATGATAGAGGCGTTCATGTCTATACCTTATACCCTAAACACAAGCCCTCACATCATTTCTACCCTTTTGCTAACCCCTTTGTGCCATCCACTAAGTGTTGTGAAAGTGTATCCCTTTAGAACCTCAAGGAATCTTGATAGAATTAAAGATGAATTAATTCATGAAGAAAAGAAGAGTTTATATAGTAGAATGTCGTATGGTTCAAAAAAAATTGAGAAAAAATAAGGCATTCTAAATAATTCTTCATAAAGGCTTCACTTGATAATTACATATTACTCTTGAGTCGTTGATCGATAGCATGCATACACATGACACTTATTTCTCTTTTTCATCTATTCCATGTGACCTATTTCCATCATTACAAGCCATAAAGTCCTCTTGATTCATTGTATTTATGCATAAATAGTGGAAATTTTAGAACTATTACAATCTTATGGTTGGGTGTTTCCTACATGAATTGAGTGAAAAGAACCTCAATGAGGAGAGATAGTGAGTTAACACTTACACCCATGAGCGAATCTTGAGTATTCATACATTTAAAATCCATTGCACTTTGTAGCTATTTATTGGACATTATTCATGTTATTATTGTCGCTTCCCTTGGGGATGAGAATTGAATTGGTTCTGGAACTATTTTAGAGCATGAGGATCTCCTCAATTGTTCTTGTATGTCTATGGGAATGGTTCAAGTCTTTGTCAAGGAGTACAAAGGTTTAAATGTGGGTGAGTGATAAACACTAATATTTACATAGTTTTCCTACCTAATTCTAGGCATGATGTAACCCTTTTTTACCCTATTTTGTGTGCAATTGAGTATCTTTTGTCTACATCAATCCATGTATTGCATATTTACTGACACAAGGGGAAAATGAGTAAATTATCTCTTTTAGTTGTACATGCCTTTGAATTGTAGTGTTTGATTCTTTAACAAGGCTCTTTGCTTTTGTCTCAGGCATGTAGAGGAGATATTCAAGCCCAAGAATGAGTTTGAAGGAGCTACAATTTGTTGAAAGCAAGAAATTTGCAAGCAGAGTGCCACGAGCTCTTTTTAGTGGTGACCATAAATAATAGGTTGTGACCTATATGCAACTTTAAAGGCTGTGTTGACCTTCCAGGTCGCGACCTAATTCTGAGGAAGTCGTGACCTAATTGTGTGAAAATGCAGCTGTGTGTTTTGAATTAGGTTAGTAGCTTTCCACATGCTTAAGGGGAGCCACCACAAAACCAGAGCTCATTCTGCAAATTTGGAGAATCATTTTAAAGCCAGCTCTCTCTCTCTGTCTCTCTCTCTCTCTGAAGCAACAACCAAGTTCTACTCATTCCCCTTACATTTTCTAACATTTCCCTTCATCTTCCACCATTCTCATCCATTCAACCTTTCTTCATCACTTCTTTCTTCACATTTCCATCTTCATCGTCACCTCCTTCATGGCAGAAAACCATTGTGATTGCAGCTGCGTCCCTCAAGCTATGAGAGGCTAAAATCTTAGCCTCTTAGTGATGGAGAATGAGGCCTGAGCTCTAGGATTCATTGGGAAGTATTCCTAGTCTAATCTTACATTTGAACATTTATAGAGATTTCTAGATTTAGAGGTTTCTACTGTTATGCGAATTGTGTTTACAGATTTGTAATCCTTTGGTTGGACTATGTATTAGGATTGGATGTTGTTTTATGTTGAGTAGTGTATATATATATTTCAGATTTGATTCCTTGTGTTCACCTTGTTATCAATAATTGATGGTGGTTAGTTGTCCATTGAGTTTTTGTGATTGTGATTGCAATCCATTGAATACTTGAGCATCATTCATCCTTTTACATTCTAAGTGGTATTTAACAATGTTTTAAGAAATGTTCATTAACTTGGATTCAAGTGAACTGCATTAATTAAATCATTGGACCTAAGTGATTGCTTAGGGTTTCTCAATTAGACATAGAAGAATTAAACTCTCATGTTAAAGTTAGAGCAAGGAAAGTTGAGTTCCCATCACTAAGAGTCTAAGAATCATATATTCCCTTTAATCCAAAGCATACTTCCAATTATCAAAATGACCAAAGTATTCTACTACGCACATTTCCTTTGCTTTGCATTACAGTTTTCATTCACTAAATCAAAACCCCCTTTTTTACCCAAGTTTAACATGTTTTCAATAACCAATTTAGACTATGATAGCCAATAAACCGCTCCTCGAGAAGAACGATTCGCTGCCCACTATACTACATTATTTTGTTGCAATCATTTTGTATCGAACCGAAAGGCTACAAAACCATGCCTGATCAATCGTCATCCTCATATTCATGACCATTGCTTTCTCGATCCCTGGGTAATCTGACTAAAGAGATGGAATTACCTTTCCATTACAGTATGGCCATACATTTCTCAGACTCACTCATCAATGGACCCAGCAATATGTCTCTACTAATGTGAGGGGCAAATCCTATCTTCACCATTCACATTCATTTGCATAGAATCCATTAAGCCTAAACATAACATTTATCATCACTCAATCAAAAGTAACTTTTGACTAGGTCAAAGCTGAGCGACTCTCATGTAGAAATCCATGATAATCTCAAGTCAAAGGGTACAATGACATAGTCATTGGTGAGACAAGCTCATGATACGAATCAATGGAGCTATCTCATAGCGGGTCAGTCCAACACCTTGTACTCTTACAAGTGCCTATGACTTTGACTAGTTTCTCCATACATTTCAAAGTCATAATAGCCTTATTTCATCTTTGCTCCAGCGCAGATGTCGACCATAGAGATTTATGATAATCCCTATGATTTATCCAATAAAAATTTATCATAACAAAACATGCAAAGGTTATGATAATAAAAAATGAATAATTCATTAATTAAAAATATACTTAAAGTACAATGATTGTTCCTAGGGCACAATTTCTAAAACAAAGACCCTATGAATTGACTAGGAAGTTAAACAAACAAAAAGTTATAAATTAAATTTGGGGTTTTGTAAACAAAATTAGTAAAATAAAAACTAACTTAAATTTAATTAAATAAGGAAAATTTTAAACTAAAAAGAAAGATCGCTTTACAAAATAAGAGTGCAACCAACTATTTCTTTTCCTCAAATGCTTAACTGTAAAAACTCATCAATTGATCTGATTTAATTTTATGTTCCGGTAAAATTAAGTAAATGTCCAAACTATGTTTAGAACTTGGAGTGCTACCAGACTCTCCCAAAATCAAAATCTCAATAAGAGAATAATCCAGTAATAATAACAATGCAGATCAACTCAGAGCAGTGATTATGCAATCGAAAATCAAATTTACCCCTATCCCAAATGCCAAAATCAATGGAATAACGCATTAAACTCTCATATGGAACCGTAGAGAACAAATTCATACCATCCTATTACCCCAATCGGAGCAAAAGTATCCATTGACAGAGTATAGTAATGAACTAAACATGAAAACTAAACAAAAACCGTATGCATAGCGTCAGACTCATGCACGAGAGTTCAAAGCTACGATTAATTACACTAGAAAGTCGTAACTCTCCATGGAAGAAATGTGCAGAAACGTAAAATGAAAAAGAAGAAACAGCTCGTACGAGCCACCTTTCTACCGCAGCTCCGCGTCTTCCTCCTCTGCTCCCTCATTACATTCTTCCGCGTCTTTGTTGTTTTCTTTTCTTTTCTTTTTCCAGAGGGCTGATTAAAAACATTAAAGGTATAATAGTTATTGAACATATGCAATTTATTACAATGAGGTCCCAAGAAACTTGAAGGTAAATACGCGATTTTGTGGGACTGTTTATCGTATAATCCTTTACATGAAAATTCATCATCATTTTCGCAAAATGAAATTTCAACTTCTCAATGCTCTGTAAAAGTCAGTCTCAACTCGTCTTGTCCCATTCTACCAGGATTGTCAAAATTCTTTAAAAAAAATAAAACAAATGATAATCACTTTAGACTAATTTTCATTTATAGGATAATATTATCTATATAGGTGGCGGCTTTGTTTTATAAAAAGTCAAAAAGACGGGGGGAGTAATCATGGACAAAAGTTGAGAAATGCATGCGGGAATAAACACTAGTTTATTTTATCCCAAAAAAATATTAGTTTTTCCCTTTGATCATTTGAATTTAACTCAGGGGGAGTCAACCTTTAACCATTGGCTGACAAAATTTTTGTTTATTTTTTATATATAAAAGCACATTCACCTGACGCGAACATGGCATGCTACATAGCATATGCTGATGTAACCTATAAATATAATTAATTTATTAAAAATGAAATAGATGTCACTTTTAAACATAAAAATATTTCATTTTAAATAAGGATAAATATATCGTATTAATTCATTTTGAAATTTCTTAGTGAATTATAGATCAACATATTATTTTATTGATACATATATTGATATTATTTTGGGTTAATACAATTTTTTCCTTTAAGCTTAAAGCCAATAGTTTGGATCTCTAAGTTTCATTTTATTTAACATATTGGTATCTATAATCTAATAACACTACTATACAAGTAAAATGCATACATTAACGATCCCTACGTTTTACATAAGTTACGTAAACAACTCCTCTATTTTAAAAACATATATACCTCCATTGAAAATAAAATATATGTTAGACAAACATTCCTTATATATATATTGTTATAAACATCTTAGAGTGAATGCCCATAATCCCCAACTTTTAGGATTCCTTGTAATTAATATCACAACCTTGAAACCTCCCAATGAATGCCTTGTAAGGAGTTTCTTATTGTTAATGCAATTTAGTTTTCCTTTATTCCTTTGTAACCATTTGCTTCTTATACTTAATGGTTGGGAGCCTATAAATAGAGGTAATGTACATGTAGTTGGGACCAAGAATCACATGTGAATGAGAAATGCTCCTTTGCTCTATTCTCCAATTTCTTATCTTGTCTTGTTTTCTATGTTCTTTTACTATTTTATAACACGTTATCAGCACGATACTCTACCGTATGAGTTCTTAGCATATTGTTGATTTGTGTAGATTTTTGTTTGTTGCATAATGGCATCTAGATTGTGTGGTATGTAAGGTTTTTTTTCTCAGAGTTACTTTAGCAACTCCCTCTACTTTCTCTCACTGCATTTTTTATTTATTTACTTTTAATCAATCTGGGATAATCTGATGAACCATTATATGGAATTAGTTGATTCTTTTACCGAATGTTTTAAACACTGAATTCCATGACTAGGATTGGAGATTGTTGTTATTATTCTATCTTATTTCAATTTTCCTTAAAAGTTCTTTGATATTATTGATGTTATTTTAGTTTTGGCTTATGATTTAATTTTATATTTTGAAAGTATGACCTGAAGTCATATTATCTTGATTATATGGCCAAAAGCCATATCCATTTTATATCTTGAAATGATATAACCAGAAGTTATATCAAATGGCTATAAGCCATGTATCTTTTTCTATCTGACAATATAGCCAGAAGCTATATTCATTTAATTCCTTATGGCCAGAAGCCATATACTTTAATTTCTTATTATATGGCTAGAAGCCATATACTTTTGTTGGATAGTCAGAAGTCACATGATTCATTTATCCTGAAGATAAATGACTAAAAGTTATATAATACTGACTTCTTATCATTGGCATGAAGCCATATGATTTCAATTTTTGTTATAATATTTTACTTTATATTATTTTTTCTTTATGAATTTTATTTAATTATCATTCGTATTATTATATTTGCATTATTACATTTTCTGTTATTTTCTATTTTATTCATTGTTATTTATTTTATGTTAGTTATTTACTATTATTACAGTAAACCAGAAGTTTACTGATCAAGACAAATTTATTGTTGGCGTGACTTGTTTGATCATCTAAGTCATACATAAGATGCAATATATATTCAAAAATTATGAACTAACATCTATTGAAGAACTAGAAAATTCTTCATAAATAGCCAACTTATTATATAATTCAAAAGTTATTATGTGCTACTTGTTCTCAATAGAATATGGATCATGAGAAGATCATTAGTTATGATTTGAAATGGATCTCTACATTTCTGGAAATATATTAATTTATATGGGCCAATTCAAAAAGTATGTTAACCATACATGTATCCAGTGAATTTGGTAGATGCATCTACAAGATGGCTACATGTATGATCATTATTAACTTGCAGCCTGAAGTTTGCAAGATTGTTTGAATAAATCATTATGATGATGAGTGCACAATTTCCAGATTATACGACCCATAAATCATTTGTTAAAGCCTTCGTGTATAGCTTGATCAATACTTGTGAGAACAAGATTTTCACTTCAGTGCTGGCATATTTGATTCGATATATTGCAACACTTATACACATCGAGTCAACAAAATTCTCCCCATAAAATTGGCTTTTGGTCAGGAGCCAGATATTTTCCATCTCAAAGGTTTAAATGTGCAATGTTTGTTCTTATTGATCCACCATAATGCACATAGATGGAAAGTTGAGATAAATGTTGGGCAAGATTCTCCTCCTTATTTGTCTTTAAATGAAACAAAATGGTGTTTCTAAAGGGAACAAATGAGTTTATAAGACTTGTACTGCATTATTGGTTAATTGTCATTTGACAAAGTTTTTTCGTATGAGGGGGAGAAATTGAGTGGCTGGAAAAAAAATACATTGAATGCATTATTAATATCAAATGTAGATCCTCAAAAATAATAGTATGAATCAGAAGTTCATTGAATATTGCATTCATGATATATAGCAAAATATCTGTCAGATTCAATTATTGACCTAAATGAGAATTACTAATTCTCATTTTCCAGCTGAAAATGCTCCAATCAGCAAAAATAAGAATGAGACATGCCTGAAGTATGGAAAATCAATAGGTTCCAAATATAACACTTTGGACAAAGAGGAGTATATTATTAAGATGATCATATTGAGGAGGCTGGCAATCCAGAAGAGGCCAAGACATAACTAATTGCAAAAACTTCAAGAGAGGTTCAGGTAGCTAAAAAGTCATATTGAGATTTTGATAAGTTATGTTGCAATGAGAAAAATGGAACCGAAAAGGGTAAAGTTGTCAACAACAGTTTTGATAGTAATGTCATGTGATTAAACGAGAATCTTCTACATAAATCTGTCACTCAAAGTAGACAGAAAAGTGATTGGCCATGATTAAAAGTGAAAGGAAAAGACTCAGTGAAAATACGATTATGCTATTTCGATGTGAGAATTAGGGACCTGTAGTCCAAACACATGAAATACAAATCTATTATATGATATGTACAACATTTATGTGAAAAATGGGTTTTCACAATGATATGATGACTATTATGAGGTATAAGGTATATTATTTTGTGGTGGATGAAAAATAATTACTGGTTTTACAAGATATGTTATGATTATTTTCATGATAATGTTTTGTAAGCTTCGTGGTGCATAAGGCAAATAATGAATGGTATATGGAATATTCAACATATCTAAAAGAAATGATGATGAATGCATGCATAGTTCAGATAACAAAAGGAGATCAGTTGCTTAAGAAATCATCCATGACAGTCACGTTCAAGAAATTATACTCACAATGGGTTATATTGTCATCAGGGGGAGTAAAAGTAATGTCATTATCATATGAAGAAGTGAAATTAATACTATCTTTAGGGGGAGAAAATATCATGCTGCACTCTTTTTTCCTTAACCAAGGTTTTATCCCATTGGGTTTTCCTGGTAAGGTTTTTAATGAGGCAGCTTCAATATATATTGTGTACACTTTTTCCTTCACTATGTTTTTGTCCCACTGGGTTTTTCATAGTAAGGTTTTAATGAGGCACAATATTTGTTATAGACATTCAAAGGGGAGTGTTATAAACATCTTATAGTGAATGCCCATAACCCCCCAACTCTTAGGATTCCTTATACTTAATGTCATAACCTTGAAACCTCCCAATAAATACCTTGTAAGGAGTTTCTTATTGTTAATGCAATTAAGTTTTCCTTTACTCCTTTGTAACCATTTGCTTCTTATACTTAATGGTTAGGGGCCTATAAATAGAAGCAATGTACATAGAGTTGGGACCAAGAATCACATGTGAATGAGAAATGCTCCTTTGCTCTATTCTCCAATTTCTTATCTTGTCTTGTTTTCTATGTTCTTTTACTATTTTATAACATATATATTTGAGATTCAGCTTTTATCCATAGGGCGGATGTGGCAAAGAAAGAGTCCTTTCAATATTATTTGAATATTTCTTAAAATAAATAAATATATTTTGTACAGCCATCTCCTTATAAATTAAGGAATTTAATAATATTAGTTCATGAATTAACATGCAAGGTTCATAAATCTATCAAATACTTGGGACATTTTACTTGAAGAGATGCCCACTTCAAGGCATCGCTTTATTGTCTATAAATACACTCACAAGAACTCTTTTAAGAGACAACAAGAACAAGAATAAGAGAAACATGGAAATGAAGAAACATTTTGTCACCACAAAAAACAAGAAATTTCTAATGAAATTTGCTACAGATTTACCCACATAATTTAATTTTGCCATGGATCCAAAATTACCAAAGGAATTTTCCTGTGGAAATTTCTGAAATTCCATAAGTGAGTTTCCAATGGAATTTTCCTTCACAAAAATTATTTTTTTTCTGATAAATAAAAATATCATATGTCACTAGAAGTGAAAATAGGTCAAGCGGCCTGTGACCTGACTTACATTTGACATATACATACTTGAACTGTTAAGGCTTAGGTACAATCCCAAGCTTTTTAGTAAGCTTGTTTCGCTTAATAATCTAGGCTTAAGTTTGTTGAGAGGCCTTTATAAGTTTGTCAGGAGAGCCTAAGCCCATTTTCTTATTCTAATAGTATTATTCTACCCTAGCTAGGCAATCAACTTCAATGGGTTAACGCCAAATGCTTCGAGTTGGAACCTCCAAATTCTGTAACCCAAACCTAGTGCCGTCACTACTCTAACCACTCACTCCCCGGAAAGCCTCCGATGCCAAGCTTGGAAACACCCTTCCTCTTTGCGATAGTTGTGCCGGCGGAGAGAAGGATATTGGTGAAGAAAGGGACAAGAGCCAAGAGGCAATGACGAGGACGTAGACACCGAGGACGATATGGAAGACGACAACGATGACGAAGACGATGGTGGTGGCTGTAATATCCAGATTTAGTTAAGTGCCAAATAAAATAATAGAATTTCTAAAGATGCCTTGTATGTTTACCACCTTAAACAGTGGAAAAAGCGTAATTTGTAAGAAGTTCATATGATCAAATGCAATTTGATATACTTCATCAGAGTACAAGAAAGAGACACAAAAATGAAGAGAATAATTTCCTGAAATATATTTGAGACAGAATTGATATTAGAGTAGCAGAAATCACCTCAAGAGGAATTTTCAATATTTATATAATATTTGTTTGATTAAGGGATTATTAGTAAAAAATAATTATTAGAAATACTAAAAGGCATCAAATCTTTATTTGAGGAAAGAATAGGTGAAATTAGTTTAAAAATTATGTGAATTTATAAAAATAGTTTCAGGTTTAAATTAGGAACAATTTACCTGAACGAAAATGCAAGGATAACAAATATCAGAAAAAAGGGTTTTTCACAAGAAATTGTCAAAAAGTCATTTCTATAAAGGGTTTGAACTTTAAAAAAATTAGAGTTATCTCCTAATTAATGTGAATTTGAAATGATCATATACTAATCAAATGACCAAAGGATTCCCGAAAAACATTTCGAAAGAAAAGTTTTTGATAAAGAAACCTTAAAGTAATCAAAGTTTTAAAAATGAGAATTAGAGGTTTTAAGCCTTCCACGTACTTTAACCTTTATTCGTATAAATTAATCACTCAAAGGAAACCATAAAAACATAATAATTATGCCTTTTGGCCCTAATTTCATGCAATCACTTTTAATGGCAATCAAGTTCATATACCTTGAGAGCTTATGCTTAACAACTAATATCATTAAAAGCTTGAAAATGAGGAAGAATTTGCACCATGTCCTCATCATTTCAGATTTTAGCAAAGCTCAGGAAATCGAACCGAACACTAAACCGATCGAGGCAGTAAGTCAATAGTTAATGGGTTAAATCGGGGTCAGACCGGGGTCAGACCGACCATATTAAAATAATGACATTTAATTGATAATAATAAATTATAATACTTTTAATAATGTTTAATTTCAAAATATTCATCTTTATCGGTTAAAATCTTTTAGTCATTGTAATTAATAATCATTCATATAAAAAAACATCATTAAAATTTATTCATTAACTATAAAACGTTAAAAATTAATCATAAAAAAAACCATGTTTGTAGTAAAAAAAAAAATGAAAAGAAAAAACACCATCTAATTCTTCCTTTTATTACTAAATATTAATTAAAAAAAAGAGAAATTGCATTAAGATTCTACACAAGAAAATTAATATCAGAAAGGTTTCAAAGATTGTTACTAAAAGATAACTCATTCACTTGTCAATGATGTTCTTTTACTTGTTAATAAAAACCCTTCAAGACCTTTCCAATATTAATTTTTTTGCGTGGGACCTTAACATAATTTTCAAAATAAAAAAAAAAGCAAAGGAAGCATATTAAAAAAAATGTGACCGGGTCAACCCGGTCCCCAGTCTAGCATTGAACCAGACCGGACCATGGACTGGTTCACCAACCGGTCCGATTCGGTTTTTTTTTCCTTGGATTTTAGTGGCACAAAAAAAATATTCATTTGCTGCTTCGATCCTTCTCCGATCGCTCTACAAAACTAATGTCATACAAATATTGTGCAATTTTCATTTTCTGAAATCGATCTTTTTAGTTTAAAAAAAAACGTTAAATTTCAATGAAATAAAGTATAAACCAACATGTAACAGCTGAAGTTGCCCAACAGAAAAATCTAACCCTGAATGCAAGCAGTTTATTGACACGAGTATGGCTACCACTGATATTCAGGATTTGTTATGCAAGTATTAGATTCACAACGAACAAATTTTTTTTTGGGTACAAAAAGTGCCATTTAAAATTCTGCCAGAATAAAGAAACACAATGCACAATTTGACTCGGACATTTTATGCTATAACGATGATATCCCTTATCCAATTTATACTATTTTCATCCAAATCCAAAAAGCACTCACAAAGCCCTGTACAGCAGGACTGACAAAGAGACAAGCCTCCCCCTTTATTGACCCATAAGGGGCATCATACATGCAAACCATAACGCTTAAATTACAGGCTAACCAGCCTGAGAGAGTTTGCTTTCTCTTGCAGGGTATCTAGTAGGCTGTCAAAGCTCTTCTTGAAAGCTTCCACTCCTTCGACTTCAAGCTGGGAGCCAACAAAGTTCCAGTCAATTCCCAATTTTTCCAGAGCATTGTATACCCCTTCAGCCTCAGATGCGTTAGAATCAATTGTCCTGGATACAGTACCATGATCTATAAATGCCTGGAGTGCTTGGTCCGGCATGGTTGATACCTGCAAATGAAGATGGTAATGTTATGTGATACCACATATTTTAGCTTAATGACTATGGAAAGCTGATTTCCAAGATTTTTAAAACCAATCAAGGTCATAGGCCTGATTGCATCTCGAGCAATGATTTTTTTTTTTTTTTGGCCAACACAACCAATTCCGAAATTACTGAGATGATGGAAAATATATCACAGCTTACAGTGTCAGGTCCAATGAGAGGAGCCACATATAAAGTATCAGGGTACGCAGGATTCTTGACGCTGGTTGAGGCCCAGAGAAGCCTCTGCTTCTTAGCACCCTTTTTAACAAGGGCCTCCCACCTTGGGCCAGAGAATTTCTTCTGGTAGAGTTGGTATGCTAGGGCTGCTTGAGCTACTGCCGCCTATTGAAATCATATGGAATGGCATGAGCGAAGATGATAGACTGAGGAATTATAGCTCCACAAGGAAAGCATTAACCAGCAAGGAGCAGTTACCTTCCCACGCAGATCAAGGGCTTCAGGGGTGCCTATCTTCTCTAGCATCTTGTCAATGAGAGTGTCTACTCGGCTGACAAAGAAAGACGCAACACTTGTGACTCTAGAGAGATCACTTAGCCCAGAAGCCTCAAGACCATCCAAGTAAGCATCAATTACAGCTTCATATCTTGCGAGAGAGAATATGAGCTGTGAATACAATAATGAAAGTAAGCATATACCCAGAATTCATAGAGATGATAAAAGCAATCAAAATATTATAATTAAAAGAAATGGCACTCATCAGAGAAGTTCACAAATGTAAGATTATTCAAATATTAAAATTAATTATGCCAGCCCCATAGAGACTGCCTCTCTAAAATAAAGTCAGAATCAGATGCAAAGATTAACGGTATAGTAGTTGATATTACAAAGTTCCCCTCTCACTCCACTTGTTACACTAGCCAGAGAAGCATAACATTTGGAAGCTTTTTGTACACTATTATCTCACATTCTAATCATCAATATGGTATACGACACTTTTGTCATGTTTAACATGAAAAATGAAATATCTATTGCAAAGGATACAAGTGGAATTTTATAAAAATTAACACATAGTTGAGAGGAGTATCCATATTTTCCAAGTGGTGAGAGATACGACACAAAAGGATTCAATTCCATGACACTATGACATCTTATATAAGACCCATGTGATCTTGGACACTAGTATACCAAAATTAGTAAGAAGTCTATGCTACAAAAGGACATTGCAGACTTACAGTCACATTCACACTTATTCCACTTGCA
This sequence comes from Vachellia collinsii, assembly GCA_006871305.1. Taxonomy (NCBI): domain Eukaryota; kingdom Viridiplantae; phylum Streptophyta; class Magnoliopsida; order Fabales; family Fabaceae; genus Vachellia; species Vachellia collinsii. The sequence continues at coordinate 2,912 of QFDD01006264.1, read as the reverse complement.
ATAACTTCCTTGATTGAAGGAATACATGCTGCTGTGGCAGGGATCTTTATGTATACATTAGGACAAGCAACAACTTTATGAAGCCATTTTGCTGCCTCAACAGTCCCCTCAGTTTCATCAGCGAGCCTAGGAGATACCTCAACGGAAACATAGCCATCACCCCCATCAGTTTGATCATAAATTGGCTCAAATAACTTGCATGCATCTTGAATGTCCTTCACCACAAGTTCCCAATATGCACTCTCTATGTCTTTCCCTTGTTGAACAAGTTCCCTACATGATCAAGTTACTTAAAAATTAAGGACAACAAAAGGAGCTGAATAAGAACATAGAGCCAAAAGATATCAAACTACAGACAAAAGAAACCAAAAGGATTTTTTTTTTCTATTCTTTTCTTTTCTTTTCTTTTTTTTTTGGGGGGTGGGGGGCTGTATTTTGTAAGGCCATAAAATTCTTCACCCTCTTATTCTTTTTTCTCCACAGGTATTAGAATCTATTATACTCTCAGCATCATGAAAACCACCGAAATTACAGTATTATTACTATATGCATGAGGCAGAAGTTGAAATTTTCCTATTGCCAATCAGAGTATAGGATCCAGAGAGCAGTGTATATGTAAGTTACAATGCCAGACTAACGGCATTTTTAGACTGCAACCACCTTGAGTAGTCTACACAAAAACATTAGAAAGACAACCTTTGTAAGCATGTTCAAGGGTCAGCCCTCTACATAGATATTCTCTAAAAGGCAGCCTTACAATTAAAGGCTAGGAAATTGAATCATGCCTGCAAGAATAAATACAGTAATAGTTAGAAACACTAATGTTTTTCATTACCTGAATTGGTCATTGTAAGCATCCGAAGATGAGATTGCTTTCTGAAAAATCTGCAGTCACACATGAAACAGCAAAGTAATTAAGATGAAATCTCAGATACTTTACGATTAACTCAATATACAATCAAGATTGGCAGACGAGGAAAACAATGTCACGCATGCATGCAAATAACAAGTATCAGAAGAGAAATAGAACGAAAAATAAAAGGTTGTTACCGCTGGATTGCTAGTTACGCCTCTAACACCACTTGCTATAAGAGGAAGGAGATCAGTGACAGGTCGACACAGGTTATCATACCAGGGACTCTGACCTTGTTTCTCATAGAGATCGTGAAGGACTGTCCTCTTAGCAGGACTTCCGTTTCCATCAGTTTGAGAGCACCTGATTCTGCAAGAATACCGTAATAGTTAAAAGAACTCTACCTCGTATTCTACATCTATAAAGTAATGAGAAGCACATTCAGTGATGCATGAGAACGATAATTCCTTTAGATTTTATATGTGAATATGAAAACGATTACGCATTCATTTATTAAAGGGAAAAAGGTGAATTTAAAATATCAAAGCTTCAAGCCGCAATAAGAACAACAAGAGAACTCGTGATGGTTAATTAAGGCTAAAAGGCAAGCACTAATAAGCGCAAGGTTTCATCAGCATGGTTTCAAACAGCCTAATTTCACGAGTTTCCAAACATTGCATGTTAATTTCCAAACCGGAACCCCATCCATTGAAAAAGTCAAATCAGAGAGACAAGCATGGTGTAGTTCATCGACAAGAGTACTGGTAATGAACTTAAAATTTTCAATTCATATCGCAGTTGTTATTCTTCAAGGGGAAAAAAGACAAAAACTGAAAAAGAAAAGGTCGAGAAATAAGACCAAAATAAGAAAAATAACAAGTCTAAATCGAAGGGGCCAGCAAAAGGAGGAAAACAAAAACACTTACGCCAGAGGGCCCCTTGAGAGCTGTGGCAGATGGCTTCGGAGAGAGGATGAGGAGGAAGAGAGCTTGGCATTGAAAGCGGTGGGAGTTGAGAAACCGATCAAACACTTGGGTTGAGACTGAGAAGATCTGGGACAAGGCCTAAGCCTGGATGATAAGGAACCCGCCGGATTTGGATTGGAAAGCTTTGAAACAGAAGCCATGAGGACCGGCGACAAGAGAGAGGAGGAGGGGTTGGTAAGGGTTGAAGTAGGAAATTAGGAACATATGATCGGGCTGGCAGTGGGCAATTCTATATGTTTACATATGAACGCGTGCGATGACGATGGCGCACCCGTCGCATCCCGAGGGCAATTTGGTAATAGGATAGGATTTAGGCGGTATCTTTTTGCTGCAATGTAGTTGTTTTTTTTTTTTGTCTGCAAGTTCACAAAATTATTAGTTCCTTTCACCTTTAACACAAAAATCGGTTTTTGTAGCATCAAGGTAAATACACTACTTAAAATATTTAAATTCATCATTTTCTTCCATCTAATTTTTCTGACTTTAACTTATTTATAATATAATTATATACATGAATAGATACTTTTAAGTAATGTATTTTACTTTATTAATCTCTTAAAAAAATCAACTAGCTTTTATATTAATAACATGAGGTAGCTCTTATATAGATTGTGGGGTTAGGAAATTGCCACATGTTGTCATCTTATTCCATTAGTAAAAATAAAGAAAATATTATAACCATGTGGTAGAAACTATCAGTATAAAATTACTATATCAAGTAAAAGTAAGCCCCCACATGTTTTGAATACATGGTCTTATTTTATTAAAGACTTCAAGACACCATTAAGAGGCCATTTTCAGCCAAACAAAAGGAGGATTATTGAATTATAACTAAATTAGAATTATTGGATTTTAAATCACCAAAGTGAAATTTTAAAATTCAAATGATACTTTTGTGGGGTTTTCCTCGATCAATCGGTATATTTTTTTTTGGAAGAAAATTAGTATTTTTTGTTGAGATAATGTTTTGATGATGACAAATATGTTTTTGAAATTGTGTTTTGGATTATCAGTTTTCAGAAAGTTTTTGAAAATCTTCGAGTTTTAATGAAATGTTTGAGAAAACTCGAGTT